>PVJD01001118.1:0-302978 GCA_004026545.1 Mormoops blainvillei
CTGCTATGACTCCCTGTCTTGGGAGTGTGGCCTAATGTAGTAGGTGACCTGTAGGGTCCGGTAGCTTAGCCTCCCCTATCATCCAAGCTGGGTGGTTGGGGTGTACCCGTCGTGTGGGCTGAGTACATCCCCCTCTTGTAGTTTAGCCTTGATTACTGTTAGCAGGTCAATGGGAGGGATTTACCCCGGTCAATCACCTGTAAGGACTGGCTGTAATGACTTACCACCAACCTCTGCCCTATGTGGAGGATCAGCTGTGCGGGGGCAGGGTGATGGTGCTCTGACATGGTCTGTAGCTGTCCAGTGGGCGTGCAGGCTCTGGGGTCTCCTGGGTGGTGCAGGTCAAGGTCAGTCCCCACCTGTGTTTTGCCCGGGGCCAACCTGCCTGAGCTGTAATGCAATCTGAGAGGTCAGCACAAACTGGCCTTGGAGATTCCCAGGTAAAGCCAAACTGTGAATCTAGGTGGGCTCTTGCTAGTGCCAGGCCTGGGGCTTACTGAGAGTGGCTATTGATTATTTGATAGGATTTAGGAAGTTGTTTAGCATGAGCCAAGATCAGCCTTCATATGGAACAGCAGCTTGGGTGGACCCGTAAATTGGGTAGGATTGAGTCTCTGGGGATCTTCAGGGTGGGGCAAGCAGTGTCAGCTGGGTTGATGGGGTCTCAGATATGGCACCAGCCTACTGGCTCTGGGGCTTTGTTGGGGAGGGTTCAGAAAAAGGGCAATGGCCTCTGCCCAACTTTCCATCTGGGAGAAAACTGTCCCCCAGCTCCCAGCTAGATGCCAGACACTTCAGTGTCTCCCCATATGCCACTGGTGCCTCTCAAGCTGCTACCTTTGTGCTGGAGCTCAGAGGGAGTAAGTCTAAGTAAGTTCGCGTGTGGATTCTTTAAGAGGAACTGCTTGGGACTCTAGAAGTTTCTTCCACCAACTCAATCCCCGATGGTTTCTGCAGCCAGCAATTGTGGGGACTTACTTTCCTGTCACTGTAACCCTGGGTTTGGGGGCCTGATGTTGGGCTGGGACTCCTTGCTCCCAAGATATCCCTCCCAAATTTTTATCCACCACATGTGGATGTGGGACCATCCCATCCTGTGTCTCCTCCCCTCCTACCAGCCTGGATGGACATGGTTTCTTTAAATCTGTAGTTGTCAGACTTCCACTCAACTCAATTTCTGACAGTTCTGAGTGATGGTTGTTCTATGTTTTAGTTGTAATTTTGATGTGGTTGTATGAGGAGGAAAACCATGTTTACCTATGTCACCATCTTGACTGGAAGAAACTATCCAAATTTTAGAAGACTTTTCTGTATTTTCTCAGGAGGGATAAGACAATACCTAATACACATTTTGGATACTTAGTCCCTACCAAAAAAAGAGAAAAAGATTATTATATTTAGGTTTTTTCCCCAGTTTTTCAAAGAGCACCTTAAATATTTTTGGTCATGCCTTTAAAAAATGAAAACCCATATATACCTCTTCATGCTAAGATATTTGCATATTCCTTTATTTTTACCTTAATAAAAAGAACTAAATTAAAAAAAAATTCTGGATCTAGAAAGAAATTTAAAAAATTTTTGTGATGCTTTGAGAATAGAACAATATGAGTAAGTAATATTTTTTGATTGGGTTTGTAAACTGCTATCTTTTTGATAGTAAAGATAAAGCTAATGATGTGAAAATAAACACATTTAACTTGTTTACAAATGTATAAATTTGCATCGTGGTATATTATTTGATGTTTTAAATGTACATATGATTGGTGACTACACTCTAATTTTGCCCAAGCTTGCAGTAATTTTCTTTTACCTCAAAATGTGTATATTGTTTTGAATTTCATATTAAAATGCAATTATTCTCCAGACATAGGCACAGATAATTAGCTGTCTCTCTTCCTTTTAAATGCTCTTATCTTCTCCTGGCTGGTTTTGGCGGCAGCTGTTCAGCACAGCTGGGCCAATTAGTAAACGTGCCTGCCCATGCGCCCCTGTGCTGAGAGCACGATGCTCTATGTCCCCCAGCCAGCCTATTACTGGTGTTTTTGTTCCTTTCTGGGCACTGCTCTGTAGATGGAGGGCACATGCTCTCAAAGTGGCTGGAAATTTCTAGGCTTTCTTGAGGATAATGTGAATAGGAATTGGAAAAACATAAAAGAAATTTCCTAGAGAAAGAACTACTGGACTAGAAGAATGTCAAAAAGGAGATAAGAGTAAGCTAGCTAGGTACTAATATTTAGACTTTGATTTTTGACTTATAGTTTCAAATGGTTATATAACATCACATACTTTACAAGGTTTACAACTATATTTTTCTACAGGAATAATTTTAAGACAAAAGTTCAGTTTTAAAAATAGCATCAAAATGTTGCTGAAAATTTAGAAAGCAGAGAAAATATCACCCATAATTTTCCTAGGTTCATTTATTTTACATGGTTATAGTTAATGTGTATATAATTTTGTCTCACTTTCTTCACTTAGCCTTCTATGCAAACCAGCATAATTTTAAAATGTGCTTTTTCTGACAGAGATTTTAAATGTGTTTATCAACCACAATGTGCTTTTAAATCTTTTTTTAATATCCCCACATTTTAAAAATAGTATCTGGTTTTTAAACTTCTCTGTAGGTTAGCAATCCTTCTGCAGTCTGTCGTAGATGCTAACATGAACACTCTTCGGGTGTGGGGAGGAGGTATTTATGAGCGTGACGAATTCTATGAACTCTGTGATGAACTAGGAATAATGGTGAGTAGTTGACAGCATTTTATTTCTTAATGTGTTACTATATCTGTGTTCCGAGAGGGTGATAATGCTTATTCCTCCTTTTCTCAGAGTCAGGAATGATGTTCCATTTTTTGCAAAAGAATAAATGGCATCTGAAGAACCTGCAGCTATAGCTGATAGTGAATGTCATTATTATTTATTTATTTTTGTGATACACATTCTCTATAGTAGTTGTATCTAAGTATATACCTATCTACATTTTCTTTGTCTTTTAAAAATTTTAGTTATTTATTTTTAGAGAAAGGGAGGGAGAAACAGAGGGAGAGAAACATCAGTGTGTGGTTGCTGCTTACGTGTCCCCAGCTGCGGACCTGGCCCACAACCCAGGCATGTTCCCGGACTGGAAATCGAACCTGCAGCCCTTTGATTCATGGACCGGTGTTCAATCCACTGAACCACACCAGCTAGGGCATAATTTCCTTTTTATTATAAGAGTATGCATAAAAATAAAATAAAATATTAAAAAATTTTAACTTTAAGGAGACAACAAGCCCGAGAGAGAGAAAAAATAATAAAATTAAATAAAGGTGGGCTTAATGTTGTTTTTAAGCCCTTCCAACATATTTTACGTTAGTGAGGGTTGAGCAAAGGAAGTTTATTTTTAGTTCTAGTATTACAGTTATGAAATATAAAGCTCTCTACAGAAGAAGAGAAATTCTAATAACATAGATAATGCTGATGGTCACGATGACGTGATAAGTTTCCATAATAGCCATTGAGTGCCAGGCATTGTTCTCACTGTTCTGCCTCTATTATTTTATTTCATCCTCATGCCCATTCTATGGGGTAGTCATTGTTGTTATACATCCCCATTTTACCGATGAGGAAACTGACCTGTGCAGAGATTAAGTAACTCACCCACACTCAGCCAGTGGGGCTATGGTGGAATCCAGGCTCTGACTCCGCCCACTGATTTGGGGCCGCGTTCTTAACCACTGCATTAATGACAGCCTTCCTAGGAATGAGCTAATATGGTTACAGTACTAGAGTGTCCATGTAGTAATTTTTTGGCCATGAAAACTGAATTCCTTTATAAACAATTTATGTTTCTTAACAGCCTGGTTCATCTCTCAATACCAAATCCCAGTGAAAATTCGAGTGAATTAGGAGTGAGGAGGGACCGCGGGAGGTCGGGGGAGCTTCATTTTGAATTTTATATCCCCCTCAACACACTATTTCCTTGTTTGAATTCTCC
This sequence comes from Mormoops blainvillei, assembly GCA_004026545.1. Classification (NCBI taxonomy): domain Eukaryota; kingdom Metazoa; phylum Chordata; class Mammalia; order Chiroptera; family Mormoopidae; genus Mormoops; species Mormoops blainvillei. The sequence goes on from PVJD01001118.1 coordinate 3,977, forward strand.
TTTCCTCTCTTTCCTGCCTACCCAACATTTTCTCTTCTCAGTTTTCCCTGCAGTTCTGTGCAGTTCTGGAAAGTCATGGGGTCCGTCAGCGCCTTTCCCAGTGCCTCGCACACAGTAGTGCTCAAATGATCACGTTCCTCAGGCAAACCTGATTTTTTCAATTGTGTGAAAGATAATCCTCGCAGTCCAGAGTGAAGAATTTCTTTCTGTGTGATAAAATCTGTGGACATGCTTCACTGCCTTTTATTTGATTTGCTAGGTGTGGCAGGATTTTATGTTTGCCTGTGCCCTTTATCCAACCGATCGAGGTTTCATGGATTCAGTGAGAACAGAAGTTGCTTACCAGGTATGTTATTACCATTCCAAAAAGAAGGAAAATGCTTACATTTTTTAGTTTTGCTTTTTGTTAAACCTCCTCACAGTTCTTTTTGTTGTTTTCTTTCCCATGAAAAATCAGCCAGGTAATTGACTTTCCAGGTAATTCCATTCAGTCTCACGGCTTTATCACCTTAGGACTCTTAGATTTATCAACAGCCCTGACTTCTATGCTGAATTCCTGATCTTACACCCTGCTGCCAATTCACTGCCTCCACTTGGAGGTTTAATAGGCATCCCCAATGTAGCATGTCCAAAGTACACTCATATTACCTTCTCCAAACTTGCTTTTCCTGCAGTTTTTAATAATTGGCCAATGCCGGTCTGAATTTCTCAGGTCAAAAATTTAAAGTGATTCTTGACTCTTGATTTCTTTTGCATTCCACATATACACACTTATATTTATGTTTACAGATCTGTAAATGCAAAGGATTAGATCCTAGCTCCATCCACCGAAAAGGCCTAGAAACAGTGAACGTCCTAGTAATATTGAGCATTCTTACAGTGAAGTAATATTTCCCACTAAAAGAAGACCTTCTTAGAGAAATGGCCAATTTCAGGCCTGGGACAGGAAATATACTAATAGATTTTCCTGGAATATTTTGACACACAGATAACAAGGGAGTTATAACAGATATGCCAAAAGAACTTTGATGAGACTGACCAACCAAAAGCTGGACAGGTTGAGGTTCAATAAAGATAAGAATGTCAGTGGATTGAAATCCATCACCTGTGTTAAAATACATGAGTTCATAATTACAGTGTATTTGCATGAAAAACCAAAAGAAATGCCAGGATGACTATAACACTCAAGACAGTGGTTACTCGAGGAGGAGGAACGGACTGGGATTGGGAGGGGGCCCGTGAGGGCTTCTACGGTGGCTGGTAAAGCTTTCGTTCTTGGTCTGGGTTGTGGTTACGGATTGATTGCCTTTTAATAATTTACTATGCCATACTTTGTTTTCTTTACCTGTGTTTGATTTTTTTTAAAAAGGTTTAAAAAGTGCAAATGGAATCATTCCTTGCTCAAAGTCCTCCAGATAAAGCTTCCCAGCAGACCCCCTCCCGTCTCTGCCCACCTCTCCGCCGCATCAAGTACCATCCCCCTGCGCCGTAGTCTACCCAGAATACCGCCCCATCACCTTCCCTGGTGGGCCACCTCGCTCATTCTCTTTTGGCCCCTCTTACCTTGAGCATGGTTTTCTCTGGGAAAAACCTCTTTAAATCTGCAAATCTAAATAAGGTCTTCGCTCTTTGTGACACATATCCCCTTTGAATTGCTTGTTCCGGTTTTGTCATCCTTGCAAGGTTGTAATCTCCCCGAGCTCAGGGCTTGTGCCCCTCTGTGTCCTCTGTCCCTGGCTGGACTATTCATCAGGTAGGTGGATGGAAGAATGAATACCTTTTAATGTGTTAATTGTAGTTATGTAGGTTGCAAACATTTCAGTTTTATCTTTAATTTTCCTTCATGCAAATAATTAAAATATGATATCTGTGTGACTTCAATTCTTTTATGTATTATTAAATAGGAGAGCTTTTTATTCAGAGTCTGTTAACACTGTTAACACTTGAAAGTAAAGCTTACCATAAAATTCTTGGTCAGTTTGAAGGGTGTCACAGAGTCACTGAAGATTTTGCCTCTTCAGCATTTGTGTTTGTGTTTTCATCAGTACCACAAACATGCCAGTCACCATTGGTAGCAGCCCTTACTTGCCTGGGCATATACGGAGGCAAATAAAGGAGATACTATTTATAAGCCTGCTTTGGAAAAACACAGGATGTTCATTTTTTTAAATGAATATAGGTCTTTAATACATCCTTAATGCATCTCTATATCATGAATGAATTACCTAGAGCCTTGAATGGAGGCCACAGTGGAAACATCAGCTGGAACCCATCCCTGTAATCATCCATTACAGTGAAAGGGAACTGTAAATACCAATGAGGTTATATTGCTAAAACAAGTTCCAGAAGAATTTTTCTTGACCATTGACTCACTCTGTTGTTAATTGCCCTTTTCTATTGGGTACATCTCCCAATGTGTTGGAAAAACTGGGCCCTTTCCCCTCTACATAGGGCTGGCCCACAGTGAGACCAGGTCATGCCGACTTCAATTCTTAAGACTGGCAGGGTTTTAGATAGATTCATCAACTCAACCTTAGTTGATTTCTTATTGCATGACATTGATACTTATTCCAGGCGACGTTCTCTCGATGCTCTAATCTTTTTCTTCTTTAGACTATTCCATATATTTGTCTTTAACTTCCAGAGTATCCCTGTTACTCACTCGTGTTGTAACCCTCTCTAGTCCTTCTGGTTTTTTAGATGTGGTGGAGACTGTGTGGGGACCCTGATACCTCTTTCAGCTGAAATGTTTGTTCTGCCTCATTTGTCTCTTCCTACAAAGCTCCAACGTGCTCCTGAGACAACTAACCCCTGTAATGTAATGTAGTATTTCCTGCATCCTGTATTTCTTAGAACCTTGTTGTGATGAGTCAGATAATGATGAGGTTGATTTATTTTTCTTGTTTAATAAAAAGAATCATGTTTTCTTCAGTTTTTATACAGCAGAGAAGAGAAGCCCTTTTATATTGGTATTTATAAAATTTAGATAAAAAGAATCTCAGAGACCTCTTAAAATATATTGCCACAGATAAAGTTAGTTTTCTAATGGGTGTTCTGGCACATAAAAATTTATGTGCAGAAATTCAATGGCTATAATTTTATGAATATTATAATGCTGAGTGTTTTTATGTTGTACATTTGAAAATTATTTTGTTTTCTTAAATTTTAGATCAGGAGACTAAAATCTCATCCCTCCATCATCATATGGAGTGGGAATAATGAAAATGAAGCAGCACTGATGATGAATTGGTATGGCATAGACATTAGACACCGGCACACCTATATCGAAGATTATGTGAAACTGTATGTGAAAAACATTCGAGAGGTCGCCTTGGCAGTAAGTAATGGTTTCTAATGCAGTAGTATTTAAGAACCTGTTTTAAAAATGGATCAGTTTGAATATTGGTGTAGTATGTTTTTATGCCCTTTATTTTAGGGCAACCTTCAACAATATCATTTTAATGTAGAGTAATCCATTTAATGTAGAGTAATCCTTTCACAGGCTGCAGTAATGCTGCAGCCTGTGAAAGGATTCATGGGTTTTGGATTTCTTTAAGAATTAACGTATCTGTGAAACTCACCACATATACACCAATACTGTGCTTACAGTTGCAGTTTGTCACAGACACTTTGGAGCCCATTCATGGATTCCCGAAGGTTGTGATTCCGTACATTAGGCAATATATCAGTGTGTCACTTCTTTTCTCCTTTTTAAAAATTTTTGCTGTATGTTTTCCGTTACCATTTAGCCCCCTTATTTCTCCCTCCCCACCATAATCACTACACTGTTGTCTGTGTCCATGAGCCTTTTATCCTTTTTGCTTGATCCATCCACCCCCTAACTGTCACCCCCACTTAGCTGTCATCCTGCTCTCTATGAGTCTGTCTCTAATTTGCTTGTTAGTTCAGTTGTTCATTGTATTACACATATGAGTGAAATCATGTGGTATTTGTTTTTCTCTGACTGGCTTATTTCACTTAACATAATGTTCTCCAGGTCCATCCACACTGTTGCAAAGGGTAAAATTTTCTTCTTCTTTATGGCCAAGTATTATTCCATTGTGTTAATGTCGCATAGTTGTTTTATCTAGTCATCTACTAATGGATACTTGGGCAGTTTCCAGATCTCGGCGATTGTAAATAATGCTGCAATGAACATAGGGGTGCTTATGTTCTTTCGAATTAGTGTTTTGGGTTTCCTTGACTATACTCCCAGAAGTGGGATAGCTGGGTCAAAAGGCAGATCCATTTTTAATTTTTTGAGCTATCTCCATTCTGCTTTCCACAGTGGCTGCACCTGTCTGCATTCCCACCAACAGTGCAAAAGGGCTCCTCTTTCTCTGCATCCTCACCAGCACTGTTGTTTGTTGATATATTGATAATAGCTGTTCTGACAGGTGTGAGGTGATATACCATGGTTTTAATTTACATTTGTCTGATGATTAGTGACAGTGAGCATCTTTTCATATCTCTATTGGCCATCTGTATGTCCTCTTTGGAGACGTGTCTATTCAGGTCCTTTGCCCAGTTTTTAATGGGATTGTTTGTTGTTTTGGTGTTGAATTATGTAAGTTCTTTATAATTTTTGGATATTAACCCTTTATCAGATGTATCAGTGAATATATTCTCCCATTCCAAGGGTTGTCTTTTTATTGTGTTGATGCTTTCCTTTGCTGTGCAAAAACTTTTTAAGTTTGATGTAGTCGCTTTTGTTTATTTTTTCTTTTGTTTCCCTTGCCTGGGGAGATGTATCAGATAAAATATTGCCATGGGCAATGTCTGAGATTCTATTGCCTATGATTTCTTATGTGGATTTTTATGGTTTTGGGTCTAATATTAAATCTTTAATCCATTTTGAATTTATTGTTGTGTGTGGTGTAAGAAGGTGGTCTAGCTTCATTTTTCTGCACATATCTAATTTAAAAAAATATATTAAGATAGTGAAATCTGTAAATTAATTTTCTAATGATAATCTGCTCCAAGTAAATGCTTTATATAGTTAATATGCTTTTTTCTTTTACTCTATGCCAGATTTGATTTGCTCATATTTTAATTAGAATTAAAAATTCATATTCATGAGTGAAATTGATCCCTGGTAAGAACTGTAAACTCAAATACCGAAAGGAACCAATATTTAAAAAAATTGAGTAGAATAGATGAAACTCACAAAGAAAGAAGAGGGAGCTGTGGTAATAGAAGAATTGGATGTTGGATATCATAAAGTTTATATTCCATATTTAAAACATTATCTATGCATAATCATTGGCTAGACAGATTTGGCCCATAGGGCATAGCTGGTAGCATTTCATATGTGTGTATGTGTTTGTGCTCACCTCGCAGAGTGAATTAGGAGGCTTTTTTTAAATGTATAGGAACAACTGTTTATTTATTTATTTATTTATTTATCATTTTTAGAATTTTTTCTATGTAGAATGGTTGATCTTGAACCTGCAGGGAGCAAGCAGGCCCCAGACTTCTCCAAGTCCACATTTCTTTGCCTCCAATTCTACATGTTCAAAAATAAATGTGTAGGAATAATTTAAATAAGATAAAGATCATCAGTTTTATTGAGACAAATTCACCCATAAAACAGGGCCTAGTGCCTTTTTGGGGGCTTATATGCCCCCCCCCCCATGCTATGTATTTAGTTTCTCTTATGGTTATCAAATTTGGGTTTACAACTTCTTCTGAAACTATGGACATTTATGCTTCCTAGGAACATAGCATTTCATCTAGAATTTAAAAGTTCAGTGTAAGGAGACATGCTTTCATTTTTAATATGTTAGCTGGTATCAGCTGTGTAGACTGAGACCTCCGGATTGTCAGTGCAAGGAATGTTTGGGTATGGAAGTCACTCCCTTTCCTGTGCATGTTTGTACGTACTTTGTGTGTGTATGTGTGTGTGTGTGTGTGTGTGTGCGCGCGCGCGCGCACTCATGCGCGCACACGTGTCTACTGTGGATGTCTGCAGTTACCCCTGGAAGCAAATACCCCAGCCAGAAGATTTCCATAGGCAGGGAGAAGAAGGGACACAACAGACTTAACTTTGCTATAGGTATTACAGATCTATCTTTTCTTCTTCTTCCTCTTCCTCTTCTTTTACCTCTTCTTTCTACTCTTCCTGCACCCCCTTATCCTTCTTCTTCTCCTTCTTTTCATAAGAGAGCACTAGAGACTCTTTTTAGTTTTTTTAACTCCCTTCACCCATTTCAACCAATCCTATACCCCTCATCTCTGGTAACCACCAATATGTTCTCTGTGTCTATGAGCTTGTTTTTTTAAAGACTCCACATACAAATGAGATCATATAGTGTTTGTCTTCTTCTGTCTGACTTATTTCGTTTAGCATAATGCTCTCAAGGTCCATCCATGGTATCACAAATGACAAAGAACTGGAAACCTCTTTCAAGAAATAATGATGGAAGACTTCCCCAACCTGGCAGAGGGAAAAGACACAGAAGTCCAGGAGGCAGTTAGAGTCCCAAGCAAGGTAAACCCTAAGCGGCCCACCCTAAGACACACCATAATTAAACTGGCAATAGTTAAAGACAAAGAGAGAACTTTAAAAGCAGCTAGAGAAAATCAATTAGTTACTTACAAGAGAACTCCTTTAAGACTGTCAGCTGATTTCTGAACACAGACTTTGCAGGTCAGAATGGAGTGGCATGAAATATTTAAAGAATTGAAAAGCAAGGACCTACAGCAACAATTACTGTACCCAGCAAAGCTATCATTTAGAATCAAAGGACAGTTAAAGTGCTTCCCAGACAAGAAAAGCTAAAGGAGTTTATCATCACCAAACCAGTATTACAATAATTGTTAAAGCATCTTCCAGGAGAAGAAGAAGGAGAAGAAGGAGAAGAAAATATTAATAATAAAATGGCAATAACTGCATACCTATCAATAATTATTTTAAATGTAAATGGATTAAATGCTCCAATTGAAAACAGAGTGGCTGGATGAATAAGAAAACAAGAACAATATATATACTGTCTACAAAAGACCCACTTCAGATCAAAAGATACACACAGAATGAAAGTAAAGGGATGGAAAAAGATATTTCATACAAATTAAAATGAGACAAAAGCTGGAGCAGCAATACATACATCAGAAAAAAATAGATTTTAAAACAAGGGCTATAACAAGAGATCAAGAAAGACCCAGCAATCCACTTCTGAGTATTTATCCAAAGAAAACCAAAACTCTTAATTGAAAAAGACAGTACACCCCTATGTTTAACACAGCATTATTTGCAATGTGAAGATATGGAAGCAACTTAAGTATCCATCAATAGATGAAGGGATAAAGATGATGTGGTACATATATACAATGGAATATTACTCAGCCATAAAAAGAGTGAAATCTTGCCATTTGCCACATGGATGACCCCAGAGGGTATCATGCTAAGTGAAATAAGCCTGACTGAGAATGACAAATATTCTATCATTTTACTTATATGTGGAATCTAAAATGCAAAATAAATAAAACAAAAAGATTCATCAATGCACAGGACGTTTTGATGGTTGCCAGATGGGAGGGGATTGACAAGGTGAATAAAAAAGGGGTGGGATTAAGATGTGCAAATTGCCAGCTATAAGAACAGTCATGGGGCCATGGCTGGTGTGGCTCAGTGGCTTGAGTGCTGGCCTGCAAACTGAAATGTTGCCGGTTTGATTCCCAGTCTGGGCACATGCCTGGGTTTCAGGCCAGGTCCCCATTTGGGGGTATATTAGCGGCAGCTAATCAATGTGATCTCTCACACATTGATGTTTCTCTCCCTCTCTTTCTCCCTCCTTTCCCCTTTCTCTAATAATAAATAAATAAAATCTTAAAAAACAAAGAACAGCCATGGAGATATAAAATACAACATAGGGAATGCAGTCAGTATTATTGTAATAAACCTGTACGATGTCAGATGGGTATTAGACTTACTGGGGCAATCACTTGGTAAGTTACATAGATATCTAATTATTATGTGGTATACCTGAAACTAATACAATATTGTAAGTTAACTGTAACTGAATCATAAAAAAATTTATTTAAAAATAAAATCCTGTAAGTAAACGCTAAAGTAGAATTTGCTATATAGGATATATGAACATGACGGTGTCTGTTCTAAGGGGCAAATATAGAGGAAAGAGCTGGTTCCCAACTCCACTTAGGGTGGTTTTCTTTGTACCACTCTTCATTTAATAGGCATAGGATACTTGTATTCACTATGTGTATGCATATTATATCTTAATACAAACTGACCTTTTTTTTTTTTGACAGGGAGAGGGAGAAGCACTTTTATTTGTTTTTGAAGTAATGTCTTCAAAATTTAACTTTTTAAAAACTTTAATGTTTGCCATACGATTTAATAATCTGATTGTATTCACAATTTTTATCTATATTTAAATGTTTTAAGTTATTTGGTTATATCCTGAAGCATTTTGAAATGGGATATATGTAAAAGAATGCCGCATGATTCTGGTAACCAAATATGCCCAGTTAATGGCGGCATTCTATTTCTGTGAAGAAACTTCAGTGAGAACACCTGAAAAACATAGGTTTAAATTTTTAGCTTATCTGATATGCTAAGTCATATGTCATGAAGAATTTTTCTATTCATAAACTGGTGATTTAAGCTTTAATTACTATTTATAGAACATTTATTTTATAGTTTTTTAACTGACAGTATTATGTTTCTCATAGCTGATGGATTTTTATATCTGAGGATTTTTATTTCATAGCCTAATTATTAGGTGATTATGACTCCAAGTCCTTGCTGGCCACTACATGCCTATGTAATCTTGGGCAAGTTACTGAATCTCCACTTTCCTATCTATAAAATTGGGTTAACAATAGGGACTTACTCTTAAGAGTTGTTGTGTGGATTAGGTGAGATAATGAATGGAAGATACATTACACAGATTCTGGAACATGGTGGACTTTTAATTAGTGCTAGTCATCATTATCATCCTTTGTTGGTTTTACTAAATAAGATAGGTCTTCAGGTAGTTACAAACTTTAATCTCTAATATTAGCACTACATTCTTGAACTTAAAAATATTAGCTTCTGTGTGCCACTGCATCTCCATCTTTGAAATGGAAATATGGTGCCTTTCTTATAAGAGATCTATGTATTTTAAAATGGCTATCTGAGCAATAAAGGATATTCTCCAATTTCTTTGAAGATGGATAGGATTAAATGCTATATAATCATTACTGTTTTTCGTTCTATCAAAGCATCAGGCATATAAGGAAAAGGATTATAAATGGACCTGTCCACACACTAATTATAATGATTAGTTTCCTATTGTACATCATACTTTTTAAAAAAAATAGTCTTTCTCTTCCTTTATCTTATGGTATCTCTTGGTCTGAACAAGCATTTAAGGTCATGACCTAGAAAGAGGTCACCCGTGAGACAGACTAAAATTAAGACCTCATGAGGAAATGATACAAAAGCAGAAAGAGATCATAGTTCATCATCAGGGGTGGATATTTTTGGGGAGAGACTCTTAGTAATTTTACTGACTGGCTCATCTTACCAAATTGTTCAAGAATCTGGAGGAATGGAGAGAAATTACACAAGCCTGATAGATAAAGGCCAACTGTTCAGCCTTCTCCAATTTTACTTCAAAGCCAATATAATGGAATATTGTTTAAAATTTAAGGATGCCCACAACCTTACCATGCTTTTTAATGTTTTAAATTCAACGAACACCTACCGGGTACCTATAACCAGGAGCAAAGTCTCATTCCCAGTGCTGTGGGGAAGCTGTTTTCCTCATGGGCTTGTAGTCTACTCTGAGGGGAAACATGGCAGAATTACAGGGCAGAGTGAAAAGTGCTACAAAAAATGGAGTTCCAGGTTGGGGGAACTATGTGGAAGAACCATTATTTTTAAATGGAGGGATCTAGGAAAGCTTTTAAGTAAAAGGTGACGTTCAAACCAACCCTTAAAGGTGGAGTAGAATTTGAGGCAAAGGCTTATTCAGTAGGAGATTTAGGTCATAAAAACAATGTGAATAAAGGTAAAAAGTGGTGAAAGTATGTGGGAAGCAGCCCACAGTGCCCAGCGTCTGAAGCAGAGGACTCCAGATTTGGTGTTAGAAAGTCAAATATGGAAAAGGCAGCTTGCAAACAAATCTTAAAAAAAACTGAATGTTATGGAGTTGGGCTTTATTCAGTAGACAGTAGGAAGCTAGTGGACATTTTGGGGGAGGGGAGGAATTTATGTGATCCATTCTGGAAGGTATCTTTATTAGCAAAGCATTAAGGAGGTGAGTGATTCTAGGTGAGAAAAACAGTTATAAAAGCCAGGAATTCCCAGTTATTGCGACTAATAAATGCTATATATTGATATGTTAACTATGATTATCACATTTCATATTATTATAATATAGTAATAATATAAGTGCTTTATAGAATTTATTTATTAAATTTTTACAACCATCCTGGAATGTAAGTAATATAATCTTTATTTTAGAGATGAAGACATTAGAGGGTTACAAAGATTAATTGTTCAAGGTCATATTGGTTATAGGTAGTGGAGTCCAATGGCGTGGGACTGGAAACGAGGCGATGGAAAAAAATATTTAAATTCAGAGTGACTGAATGTGGGAGGTCACTCTGAATTTACTCTTATGAAAAGGGAGAGAAGGAGATTTACTCTTATGAAAAGGGAGAGGAGGAGAAACTGAAGATGACTCTTATTGGGTACACTTAATGAAGGCAGGCACTATAATCAAATAAGTTTGTGAATAATAAATAAGGAATTCTGCTTTGACAGGTTGGATGTGAGATGTCGGCAGGACCAGCCTGGTGGAAATGTGGAGCTGGTTATCGGGAGTGGAGTGTGGGGGGGAAACAGTCTGGGAGTAATCTGAACATTTGGTGAGAAGGAATGCCTTGGAAGAGGGTACAGACAAGGAGAGGCTGAAGAGAGAGCACTGTCCATCTGAGAAGATGAGGAGAGCTGGGGAAGAAAGATTTGGAAAGGTCTGGGGAAACCAAAATGAAGTAGTGAATAAGCCCCCGAGATGGAGAGAACTTAAGAAATAATGGGTGGGGAAAGGAAGACCCTGGCTGGGTAGCTCGGTTGGTTAGAACCTCATCCCGACACACCAAAGTTGCAGGTTTAATCCCTGGTCAGGGCACATAAAAAGACTACCAATGAATGCATAGATAAGTGGAACAACAAATTGATGTTTCCCTCTGTTCTCTCTCCCTTTCACTCCCTTCTCTCTTCCTATCCTCCTCTCTCTCTAAAATCAATCACTCTCTCTAAAAAAAAAATAGTAATAATAATGGGTGGTAAATAGGTCATTGACTGTACACCAGCAAGAGAAGAATGTGGGGTTTTTGCTTTACTTGGTAAGTAGAAGTCCATGGGCAGTTTTTGGAAAACCAAACAAAAACCAATTTCAGTGAAGTGGAATGATCAGGAACTTAAAGGCAGGGGCTGAGAAGTGAGTGGGTGATTGATAGAAATCTGCTGGACTGCAGGGGACAAAGGGGAGTTTTTTATTAGGATGAGAGGAGTCCTTAGGCTGAGGGAATAGGGCAGTAGAGGGAGATTTTATATATATTTTTAAGAGTAAATGATAATTTATTGGCTATCGTTCCAGAGTAAAATAAAGAGATGACCAGAAGACAGATGGGGAAGCTGGCAAAGAAAAGGAGTAAGGGTTGCTATTTTTTTTTTCTATGATAGAAGAAAAACAAGAAAAAAAATGGATGGCAATACCCCCAAAAGTAAAACCTACTGGAGAAGAGTTGAGAAAACTATATTCTGATAATCTATTTCTCAGGGAGGCCTTAGTGTCCTTCTATAATATGTTTTATTTTTCCAGAGAGCCCTGTACTTTTCCTTCAAAACATTCATCACACTCACCGCTCTTGTTCAGCATCTGATTCCACCACTAGATTGCAGCCTGCTCTTTGAAGGGTTCAGTCAGACGCCTGTCCTGTTCCCTGCCGAGCCTCCAGTACATGGAAAGAGCTACATGCCTGGCACATAGCAGAGCTTCCAAGAGATCTGATATGTTAATATCGGATGATATCACAGATTTTCTCTCTCTCTGTGTTTGTAGTGTTGCAACGTGCCTGACATGCAATAAACACTTCACATATACTGGTTAACTGAATGATTCTTACTGGCCTGTGAAGTAGGAAGTGAGTGAAGTAGGAAGTGAGTTCATGTTTTGAGATGATAATAACTAAAGCATTTTGAGTTCCGCCTGTGTGCTAGGCGCTACAGTAAGTGCTTTTGTGCTATAACTGCTGTAGCAAATAAACCAGAGTTGCAGTGGTTTACATAATAAAAGTTTCTGACTCACTAACTCTGTAAAGTCGCTGCTCCTGATGGGACAGGCAGCTGTCCTCCTGTCAGAGACATCGACTCCTTCCTTCTTCCAGTTCCACCTCCTGGGCCCTGCAGTGGGGGAAGAGGATGAGAATAAGGCGCTTGGCCCCACAGAAAGGAAAGGCTAGGATGCCACTTCCCAGGGACAACGCTATACATTATGGAAATGGGAACATGAATTTTGGTGGACACTTAGCCACCTCTTCCATATGCAAGCTCCTTACCTTTGACAATAGCCCCATGAAGGAGGCACTGTTATCCCCACTTTACAGATAAGACTGCAGAGGCTTATACCTGTCAAAAACAACATGGCTCTGATTTGGGATTTAAACTTTGGTCTATCAGACCCAATAGCCTTTATTCTTTCTTAAAACAAAATTATTTTTTGATGAATGTGAGAGAGAGAGAAACAATGCATTCATTGGTTATTTCTTGTATGTGTCCTGACCTAAGACTGAACCTACAACCTTGGTGTATTGGGACAGTGCTCTAACCAACTGAGCTCCCTGGCCAAGACACAATAGCCTCTATTTTTAACCACTAGACCAGTGTTTCTCAAGTGGAGGCAATTTTCTCCCCAAGAGACAAGGGGACATTTGGCAAAGTCTGTTATTATTATTTTCTTTTTTGGAGAGGAACAGAAGGTACTACTGACCTCTAGTGGGTAGAGGCCAGGAATGCTACTAAACATTCTAGAATGCACAGGACACCCCAACCCCCAACATACATACACAAAACAAAAAATTACCAGGCCCAAAATGTCAATAGTGCCAAGGTTGAGATATTCTGAACTAGCCATTACCCATCATGGTAGAAAGTAAGGTCGAGGAAAGGCATGACTGAAGAAGATTAGGAACAGGTTCTATGAAGAATAAACTAAATATTACTTATGAAAGGGTATAAAGGATTGGCGAATAGCAGAAAGGCGACGGAGATGGTTTAATGCGGAAGAAGGTAAATGGTTCCATTATTTTCTATTGGCTACCTGGCATTTCTGGGTCTTGATAGTATTTTGGAAGAAGTTGTCTGTGCTTTACCGGGTGAAAATATTCTCCTTTAAACCATTTTGTTTCTGAACTCAGGGAGACAAGACTCGTCCTTTTATCACATCCAGTCCTACAAATGGGGCCAAATCCATTGCAGAAGGCTGGCTCTCTGCCAACCCCTATGACAAGCATTTTGGTGACGTACATTTTTATGACTATATCAGTGATTGCTGGGATTGGAGCATTTTCCCAAAAGCTCGATTCGCATCTGAATATGGATATCAGTCCTGGCCTTCCTTCAGCACATTAGAAAAGGTAAGCCATTTTTGATTTCCCAGGGATTCAGAATGGTGGGCTAGGGGCATATTCGTGACTTCCGCCACAGTGGTTCAGAAAACCAAATGAAATCTAATTCTTATTTTAAATTATTTTTTAGAAGGAAGATAATAAAATATAACTTTTTGTTCTTTAACCTTTGGGGACTTAAACTCCTGTAGTCATCATTTTGGGGATTATAACTTTTCTATGTAACTTTTAATTATGTTTTTTCAGGAGCATTTAAAAATTAACTGGGAGCCAATGGCAGCTTACACCTGGTTTATTATTACACGTGAAAATAGCGCTCACTGGCCATTTTTTGTACATCCTATACTTAAAAAAAAATCATTTACAGATATTCAGAACAGGACAGTTTACTACAGGAAGAGAAATGACTGTGATAAATAAGTCTTTGTCTAATGTTATCACATTTTATCATTTATTTCTTTCCTCTCCTTTTCTATTTCCCCCTCTTCTTCCTCCTCCTTTTCTTCGTGTTGGTGTATTTGGTTTGAGTTTGGCATGTTACTTCCTCTGTTCCTGATGATTCAGTTAAATAGATGGATTCAGTTTTAGAGTTGTATGTGTTCTTTTTAAAACAACTGTAGCGAGATTTACTTCACTGACCGTGTAAGGCACCAGTTTGATGTGTGCAGTTTAATGGTTTTCAGTCTATTCCCAGAGTTGTACAGCCATCAACATGGTCTTAGAACATTTCCGTCACCCCCAAGGAAACTCCGTACCCATGAGCAGCCACTCCCCACTTTCTCTGTGCCTCCCACCCCAGCTCTAGGCACTGTTAATCTTCTTCGTATATCTATATTTGCTTATTCTGCCTGTTTCATATAATTGTAATAATAAAATACGTGATTATTTGAGACTGGCTTCTTTCATTCAGCATACATTTTTCAAGGTTCATCCGTGTTGTATCATTATATAGTATGCCACTCTTTTTTACTCCTGAATATATTCCCTTGTATGGATATACTATTTTTTTTTGTCCATTTATCATTTGATGTATATTTGTTTATTCCCACTTTTTGGCTATTATGAATAATGCTGCTCTGAACATTGGTATACATGTTTTTGTGTGAACATTTATTAAGTTTATACCTAGGAGTAGAATTTCTGTGTCATATGGTAACTCTGTGTTTGTCATTCTAAGGAACTACCAAACTGCGTTCCATAGTGGTTGCACCATTTTACATTCCTACCAACGCTGTATGAGGATTTCAGTTTTTCTACATTCTTGCCAATGCTTGTTATTTCCCATTCCCTCTTTTTTTTGCATTTCCCTGGACATTTATATTTATAGGAAATTTGCATTTCTTTGGCTAATTATATTGATCATATTTTCATGTGCTTGGCATTCATTTATATATCTTCCTTGGAGAAATGTATATTCAAATCTTTTGCTCTATTTTTAATTGGGTTATTTGTCTTTTTATTATTAAGTGTTAAGATATGTGTGTGTGTGTGTGTGTGTGTATGTGCTGGATATGTTTTTATCAGATATATAATTTGTGAATATTTTCTCCCAATTTGTGAGCTGTCTTTCTACTTACTGATGGTGTCATTGAAAGCACACACATTTTTCATTTTGATGAAGTCCTACTTATCCATCTTCTCTTTTGTCTCTTGTCCTTTTTGTGTTATATCTAAGAAACCACGCCTGGATCACAAAGGTTTACTTCAGTGTTGTCTTCTAGTTTTAAATTTAGGCCTATGATCTATTTTGAGTTAATAATTCTGTATGGTGTGAGGTCTTTTGCGTGTGAATAGCCAGCTGACCTAGCAACATTTATTGAAAGCATTGTCACTTCCCTCATTGAATTCTCTTGACCCCTTTTTTGAAAGGATTTATTTTTGGATTCTCAATTTTGTTCTGTTGATTCGTAAGTCTGTATTATGCCAGTATGCACTGTCATGATTACTGTAGCTTTGTAGTAAGTTTTGAAAGCAGGAAGTGTGAGTTCACCAACTTTGCTCATCTTTCAAGATTGTTTTGACTGTTCTGGGTGTTTTTGCATTTCCATATAAATTTTAGTATCACTTTGCCAGTTTCTGCAGAAAAGCCAGGTAGAATCTTGATAGGGATTGCGTCAAATCTGTAGATCATTTTGCAAAATATTGTCCTCTGATCCATGAATGTGTGATACTTCTTTAATTTTGTAGTTTTTAGTGTAAAGTCTTATACTTCTTTAGTCAAATTTATTCTTAAATATTTTATTCTTTTTGGTGCTATTATAAATAAAATTGTTTTCTTAATTTTCAGATTGTTCATTACTAGTGTAACAAATATAGAATTGTGGGTTTTTTTCTTTTGTATATTGAATTTATGTTTTGCAACCTTGTAGAACTCATTTATTAGCTCTGATAGTTTTTTTTTTCTAATTTTTTTAGGGATTTCTATATAAAAGAGCATGTCACCTGCAGGTAGAAATAGTAGTATTTATTCCTTTCCAATTTGGATGCCTTTTATCTACTTTTCTTGCCTAATTGCTCTGGCTAGGACCTCCAGTACAATGTAGAACAGAAGTGGTAAGATCAAACGTCCTTGTCTCCTTTCCTTCCTTATGGAGAAAGCTTTCAGTCTTTCACTGTTTGGTATGATAAACTGTAGGTTTTTTATAGATACCCTTTAGCAAGTTGAGGCAGTTCCCTTTTATTCCTAGTGTGTTGAGTGTTTATACCATGAAAAAGTGTTGGATGTTGTCTAATGTGTTTTGTTCATCTGTTGAAATGATCGTATAGTTCTTGGCCCCTCTCTGCCATCACTTGTGTAAAGCAACCACAAAGTTTTAAAACTATTTCAAAATCTCCCTCAGTTTTACCACCTGAACACAACTGTATTTGCTTCTACATATCAAAGTTATATTGTACTTTTAGCTTTAATAGTAATGTTACAAGCTTAGTTTTGTCCCCTCTTTGTTTATCAGTCTCATATTATGGGGCTGATCTTTTGGGAATACTATTATTTCAAAATGAAGGAGGATGGAGTTCAGTATCCTCCTAGGAACAAGTGTTGAGAATGGGAATTAAGGCATGAAAGAAGCAAAAATATTTACCGAGCAGATGTTGTACCAAGAACCACTGTTTTATTTAACAGTGATCTAGCCTCTTTCCACTTTGATGGTGGCCCAGGAGGGAACCATGGCACTGAGAGTGAGGGTTCTATCTATATTCCTAGGTAGTAAGTAATATATCTGGATTGAAACTTATTATCAGACTCCAAAGCTGATGGCTCTTTTTTCACTATACTTCAGAAAGGTTTTAGAAGTTGCTAAACCTTTTTCTTAAATGTATAAATTTCTATTTATCTCCTGGAAATAATGGAACTGCCTTGTGTTTGTGATATGTCTGATGATGTTCCAAGATACTCAACAGTATATTTTAAAGTAAGGAACCATGAAGAGAAGTTCTGTTTATCATTAACCCTTTATTTAGTCACTGACTTTTTTTCAAGTGACAATGATTAGTTGAGGATTTGAATAAGTAATGCAAAAATAAAGGAAGCCAAAAGAATAACTTTACATAAAAATTTGGCTTTTTTATATAGAGCTTTTCTGGTATAGTCAACAAAAATATTAAAATGTCTCTCTCTAATGTGGGATGTATTACTTCTTGTAAAATAATCATATTTTCAACAGGCAGTTATCAATTTTGTACAGAAATTAAAAGCTTGGACTTTGGAATAGACAGATCTGGATTTGAATCCTGCACTGTCCCACACTAACTATATTGTCCTGGAAAAATTATTTACTGTATTTTGCCATGTATAATGTGCACTATTTTTGCCCACATTTTGAGGGAAAAATAAGGATGCACATTATACATGGGTAGTACCTGAAATACCTTGTATCTGTTCTTGTGTTTTGTAATTATTTGTTACATAAAATTTCTTGTACCATAATATGTTCAAAATAAATGCTAAAATTCCGTTATAATACAAAAAAAAACCCCCACAAGTATCTAAATATAAATAAATAGTTGAATTTAAAAAATTAAAATGAAAGATTTTTTTCTTGAAAGTTTGGGCCAAAAATGTGGGTGCACTTTATACACCAGAACACATTATATATAGCAAGATATGGTATCATTTTTAATTCAGTGTCATTATCGGTAAATTTGGGTTAATAGTGGTAAATAACCTCTTAGAACTGAGTGTGTGCATGTGTGCATGTGATCATGTGTAAAGATTAAGTTAATTAATACATTGAAGCCTTAGCACACTTCTTGACACAGAGTAAGAGCCCATAAAATGTAAGCTATTGTTACTCTTCATCAAGGACAGTCTGACCATATGATTTGTTTTATTTTGTTCAGATGCATGTAGGTTTAAAGAGGTAGTGGCTAGAACTAGACTCACAAATAGCTTTGAATCTTGGGCGAAGTATTTAACCTTTCTGTCTTCGGTTTTCTCATCAGTAAAATGAGGTGATAATACTGCCTACTCATAGGTTGTTATGAGTTAATTGAATTAATATTCTTAAAGCAATGAGGCCCTTACCTGGCACTTTCTAATTCCTTCTGGTAACATTGTTATGGCTGAAATTTATAAGACTTCCAAACCACAGCTATTAGAAGGTAGAAAGTTTCTCACATAACAGAAGATTAGGTTCACTGATTATGGGATACATTCAAACCATTATTGATAAAAGAGAGGGCTAAGAGGCCCAGAGGTGTGTTTCAGACTTTAAAAAGGAAGAAGCATTTTTAAAAGGAAGATTATTGGTAAGGACATGTGCATCTCAGGTGTGTACAGATGACTGATACTAATACCTCTATTTTAAATAAATAATAGAGATTATTAGTGTTCTCTAAACTGTCTGGTGGTAAGAGTTTTGAAAAGTATATAGGATCTGGCACAAATAATGTGCCTTTTTTATTACAAAATCTTGTATTACAAAACCATAAGCATGTAATTCTGTAATATGACAATATCACATTGAAGCACATCATATGACATTTTAGGTGAAATGTTCAAATTAAAACTATAAATTATTACACCCATATCATTATCCTACAAACCATATTCAAGCAGGCCTTATTTCTGCCAGACCCTGTATATATAATTTGGAAAAAACTGCATATTAAATATGGTTAATATACATTACTAAAGTTTGGTATAAATAAATACCTAAAGAATAACTTTTTCCTTTTAAGGTGATTGGTCTGCACAATTCTGGGAATTATGTTATATTTTGTGAACAGGGATTAAACTTTTTAATTTTTAGGTTTTTTCCAGGAGGGTGGAATATGTTTTTTCAACGTCTCTGTATAACTTGGACTAAAACTCTGATATTTTCAGATGTTGCCATCAGTTATATTTTTATCAAATGCTAATAGTGCATTATATCATGGGCCAAGAAGCCAGAATTATTGACTTTTTTTTTCTGTAAAAGGATGCTACTAATGTGTGTGGGGTTTTTTGTTTTTGTTTTTTTCACTTTGACCTGATGATAAATTATTAAAAGGATAGAAGAAAGATACTGTAAGTTATGCTTGGCTTAAAAAAAAGGATTTATTTTAGGGAAAAGGAAAATCACTTTTTGGTTTGTGTCTTCAACTATATCAAAATTAAGCATTTCAGC
Source organism: Mormoops blainvillei (assembly GCA_004026545.1). Taxonomy (NCBI): domain Eukaryota; kingdom Metazoa; phylum Chordata; class Mammalia; order Chiroptera; family Mormoopidae; genus Mormoops; species Mormoops blainvillei. The sequence goes on from PVJD01001118.1 coordinate 23,227, forward strand.
TTTTTGACCCAGTGATTTCACTGTTGGGAATATACCCTAAGAATCCAGAATCTCCAATTCAAAACAACTTATGCACCCCTACATTCATAGGGGTGCTATTTACAATAGCCAAGGGCTGGAAACAACCTAAGTGCCCATGAGTAAATGAGTGGATCAAAAAGCTGTGGTACATTTACACAACGGAATACTACACAGCAGAAAGAAAGAAGGAGCTCCTACCTTTTGTGACAGCATGAATGGAACTGGAGAGCATTATGCTAGGTGAAATAAGCCAGTCAGTGAAAGACAAATACCATATGATCTCACCTATAAGAGGAATCTAATGAACAAAATAAACTAACAAACAAAATAGAACCACAGGCACGGAAATACGGAAGAGACTGACAGTAACCCAGGTTGGGGGAGGGGAATGATGGTGGAAAGAAAGGGAAGGGACTAGATGAACATCTATGAATGACCCACGGACATGGACAATAGTGTGGGAATTGACTGTGGGAGCAGAGGTGGGCTGGGGGAGGAGGACAAAGAAGAGAAAATTGGGACAGCTGTAATAGAATAACAATAAAAAATAATTTAAAAATAAAAAAATTAAGAAATGAACACTTCAAATATATTTAGTAATCACTGAGAAACAAAAGAACAAGTAAGTGCTAAAGCATTTAACATCATAATAGTGATGTTTTATTCCAGTTAAAGAATTGACAGTTTTAACAGAATGTTGATTTCAGTCCAAAATGTTATTCTATTTTGACAATTTATTTACTTAAATAGATAAAATGACATTTAGAAATACATATGACAAATGTTTTAAAAAGGAATAATATTTTGATAAGACGTTTTAAAAAAACTCTTATTTATTTTTAGAGAGACAGGAAGGGAGGGAGAAAGGGAGAGAAACATCAATGTGAGAGAGACACATCAGTTGCCTCTGACACATCACCAACTGGGGACCTGGCCTGCAACCCAGGCACATGACCTGGAATCGAACCAGTGACTACTTGGTTCAAAGGCCGATGCTTAACCCAGTGAGCCGAGGCAACCAGGGCTGATAAGACAAGACTTTTAATGGAAATATCAAATTGTAATTTTCCAAGTTTGAATAAGAGAGGGTATAGGTGCAAATCCCGGTTTTGTGATTTGACTGTACAAGGCTGGCCTTTCACCACGATACATATGATGGCAAAAACACCTATGAAATTATTCCATTGCATAGCGTACCTTTCGGGTGTATCATGAATGTGTAGAAAAGTAGTTTTAGTTCTAATTTCCCAATTTATACCTTTTATTCTTTACTCAAAAGGTTTCATCTAAAGAGGACTGGTCTTACAAAAGCAGATTTTCAGTTCATCGACAGCATCATGAAAATGGTAACAACGAAATGCTTCTTCAGGCTGGACTTCATTTCAGACTCCCTCAAAGCACAGATCCATTACGTGCATTCAAAGATACCATTTACCTCACTCAGGTAAGGCGCTTTCATTCTGGAGTTTAGACGGTTCCTGCAGTTAACAAAGCAGATCATGTAAGTTTTGTAAATCTTATGTGAGGAATACTAGTTTTTTATTTTACTGATTAAGGAATTCATCTTCTTCAAAATAGATGCATGTTGACATGTAAGTCCTGAAATAGATGATTTTTGGCATTTGTCTCTCTTATATGAACATCTCAGAAAGTTCTACAAAAAACTGTCTGCACTAAAATGTCCCCTAGCTTAAGATTACTATAACATTCCAGTAATTAAGACAGTAGCAATTCCTAAGGACAAAGTGGAAGAATGGCACATGATGAAACAGACTCATGTCTAATGTAGTCAACTGCCTTATGGACATGATACCACTGCAGACTTGTGGGAAGGGACGGTCTTATCAGTGAACGGTGCTGCATCAAGTGGGTATTGTTATGGGAAAATAAGTAAACTGTGACTCCACATACAAAAATTAATTGGATCAGCAATTAAAGATTCAACTGTGAGAGATAGTGCAATAAAACTTCTAGGAGAAAACATAAAGAATATTTCATTAGTTTGGCATAGGGAAAGATTTCTTAATAGGACATAAAAACTCTTAACTATGAATGAAAGTAATGATAAGTTGGACTTCATTAATTTATGGCCTTTTGTATATTAATGGCACCATTAAGAGAGAGAAAAGGCAAGCCTCAGATTGGGGAACAATATCTGTAACACATGTATCTGATAAAAGATTTATATACAGAATAAAGAACTTCTATAAAGCAATAAGAGAAAGACAGATAACCTATTAAAAATGGACCAAAACCTCGAACAGGCACTTCACCAAAAAAGATATCCAAATGGTGAGTAAGTATACGAAAATGTGCTCAATTTCATCCTTAATGAAGGAAATACAAAGCAAAGCCATGCCAGGATACCTCTATACACAATGTAATTTTAGCACAATGGCTAAAATTAAAAAGATTGACATTACCAACTGTTGGTGAGGAGGTAGGACAGCTGAAACTTTTAGTTATTGTTTGTAGGAGTGGAAATTTGTTTAACCACTTGGAAAAATTTTATGACAGTTTCTACCCATGCTAAATATTTGCTTACTCTTTGAATCAGCATTTCTACTAGCTATGTACCCACGAAAAATGAGTGCACAGGTCTGTCAACAGACATCTAAAATAATGTTCAAGGCAGCTTTATTTATAATAACCCCAAATCAAAAACAACCTAAATATTCTTAACAGAAGACTTAAAATTGTGACATTGTTTATACAATGAATATTCCACAACAATAAAAAACAATGAACTACTGATAATTAGCATCAGCTTGGATGAATCTCACAGACATTATGGTGAGCAAAAGAGACACTGAAGTTTCAATATGGACAAAATGAAGCAAAATGATAGAGAGGGAATTTGCGGTATCCCGCTCCTGTAGAGGGGGATGGTGAGCTACAAACAGGAAGGGATACAAGGGAACTCTATGGAGCGCTAAAAACGTTTTGTATCTTGATCTGGGTGTTAGTTATGTGGGTGTATATGTATGTTAAAAGTCACTGAGTTGTACACTTAAGATCTGTGCATGTTACACTTTGCATCTTACTAGACCATTTTTAAAACAGCTCTATTGAGATTTAATTGACGTACCATAACATTCACTTATTTTAAGTGTACAATTAAATGATTTTTCCTCTATTTATTAGGTCTTACAGCTGTCGCCATAATCCAATTCTAGAACACTTTGTACATCCTGCAGAGATTTCTCGTGCCTGTTTGCACTCACTCTCCCCTTTCTCACCTTCAGCCCCAGGAGAACATTAATCTGCTTTCTGTCTCTATAGATGTTGCCTTTTCTCAATATTTCATATAAGTAGAATCATGTAGTATGTGATCTTCTGCACTTGGCTTTTTAAAAATGAGCATAATGTTTTTGAAGGTCTTCTATGACTTAGCATATATCTGTACTTCATTCCTTGTTCTTGCTAAAATGGTATTACCTTGTATCATATATCATTTTTTTATTTACTCATCAGTTGAGGGACATTTGGATTATTATAAATTTTTGATTGTTATGGTAATACTGCTATGAATACTTACATATAAATCTTTGTGCATTTATTTTAATTTCTCAGGTAGAAATATATGAGTGAAATTGCTGAGTTATGTGGGAAATTTATATTTAATTTTAAAAATCTATCAAATTGAATTTTGGATAATAATTTCATTAGAGTGTTTCCATTTTACTTTTTTTGTTTGCCTATTTTATTTCATGAAACTGTGAACAATATAAGACTATATTAAAGACACTGCTTAATTACCTGATACTTTTGCCATACTTGTTTCAAATTCTGAAAAAGAGCCTAATCTCAGTCATATGAGTTGATCTGTAATAGATCACAAGTTTTTGTCAAACATGATTGCATTTAAATTTTTGCGTATTAGTACCTAAAAATGTACCAATTTTTAACCAAACTCATGCTTACCCTCATCAGTTTTCTATTGTATGAAAATGCAAAATCCCAGATGGAAGCTGAGGCAGAAAACTGTAAGACCCCCATCTGCCAATAAAAAACCTTTGTTAGAAGGCAAAAAAAAAAAAGTGGTGAAGAAAATTTCAAAGTTTCAGTCATAATCTTATCAATTAGGGAGGTTTTGCCAATGTGGTATGTAATTTATGAAATCACCTCATAAAACACAAGTTTAAAGATAATGTTGATATCTGTCCCTTTTAAAGTATTACACTTCATTTTTATTAGTTTTTTATAACTAATATTTCATAAGAGTATCTCACTTCTGATATATGAAACAGGATGATCTTTATTAGTGTGTGTGCGCGCATATGGTGTGAACCTTTTCAGCTGTTGTTTTTCATGCTGGTTTTTCTCCTCCCAGCTGTTCATTTTATGACTGTTACTTTCTTCTATTTTCTCAAAACCCTATTCAGAGAGCTGACAAAAATAATTCTTTCTGAACTCATTAGCATTTGAGGTAGTTAGGAACTGGCTGAACAAGTAGACATATGTTGCTGGTTTTCGTTGGCGATGCTTTTGTTTGGTAATTTAGCACTGATGTCCTGTCAGTCATTGGCTCACATCTGGACCTGTCTTTGTTGGTTCTACCTTGGGACTTTCTGATATACTAGATGGGATCTGAGATGAAATAAATCAGAATTAGGATTATTTCGGTTTTTGGTGTTGGATTTTCTTGATTGAAAGAGAAACAGGAAATGCTAGGGTAAAAATATTTTTTTCACCCTTGCTACTTTGATTTTAGAACAATCACCTTTAAGCTACGTAAAACCTTTCTTTGGTCCATTTTCTCTGTTCCCATTCCCACCCCTATTCTTTTTCTCATGGTCTGTCACACTGTTCTGAAGAACAGGGTACTTACCTAAGTGCCACTTGTCAAGGCATTCTGTTAGGTATTCTTTTTTGCAACAGAAAAATCTTGGCTGATAAAGCTGTGCAGTAAGTTTCTTCAGATTGAGATCCTTCCCTACCTTCTCTTTATCTTAAAACTGCAAAGGTATCCCTGGAGACTCTTACCTCTTTCATTCTTCTAATACTCCAAAATAATCTTGCCTCGACCTCCCATTCTTCTGCCACACCCTGTTGCGTTGTTTCCCGCATAGCCTACCCACCCAGGCGCGCCTTCTTCAGCTGTGTCACGCATGCCTCACTCCTTAGCTGAAGACTGACTGGCTGCACTGACACATGTAAACTATCTGTTAAGTGAAATATTCTGCCAGAATGGCCTCTTACTAGGCACTTGGAGAGAAAGCTGGGCTAGTGACAGTCTTTGCTAACCTCTTAGTGTATAGCCCCTCTAGAGATCTCATTTATTCTTCCCATATTTATTGAGCATGTAATGAGGGCTAGGTGCTTGGGGGTGTCCTGGGGAGATTCATATTCTTTGGAGATCCATTTTATCTCCCCATGTTGCAAGTAACTTCATCAAAGGAAGTAAGAAGAAAAGGCAGGCTGTGCTGCAATGGGCCCAGGCATTGATGTCAACAGCTATCCTGGAGCAGTTATTTGGTAAACAGCACTACAATGTGATGGAAAATCCAGGCCATGCTGAGCTTTTAAGATGAGGATACAGTGGGTAAAGGAGGGGAATGAGGTGAGATTACTAACATAGTCTATTACATACTAGTATATTGTATTTATACGCATCACGTAATTTAACAGACACACAATCAGCATTCTTTGGGTGTCTACTAAATGCCTGGCCTTGGGCCATGAGGTGCTTTGCATACCTTCTTGTGAATTCTAACAATGTCTCCAGACATCTGTGTTACTATTTCCATTTTTTATGTGAGGAAACAGAGGCTCAGAAAGGCTAAGTATTTTGCCCAAGTTATCAGGGCAATAAATGGAGAAGGTTTCCGCTTTTTAAACTATAATATTATATCCCATCACAATTGTGATAAGGGAATAACTACTGAGGTATTTAGTTGAATTATAATATCTGTTTTCAGCACGTAAGTAAAGAAGACATCAGAAATTTAGCACATGAAAAAAGACCATATTGGAATAATGAAGAAAATCAACAAAACTAAAAGTTAGTTCTTTGAAAAGATCAGCAAAATTGAAAAACTTGTAGCTAGACTTGCCAAGAAAAAAGAGAGAAACCTCAGATTACTAAATCAGGAAAAAAAAGGAACCATTGCAACTGATCTTACAGAAATGAAAAGGCAATAAGGGATACTATAACTAATTGTATGACAATAAGTCATTAAACCTAGATGAAATAGACAAATTTATAGAAAGACACAAACTATGAAAACTGACTCAAGAAGAAATAGAAGATCTGAGTAAACCTATAACAACTAAAGAGATTGAACCAGTACTAAAAAAAACCCCCAGAAAATAACACAAAACTTCCCTTTACAAAAATGGCTTTACTAGTGAATTCTAGAAAATGTAAGAATTAACATCAATCCCTCACAAACTCTTCCAAAAAATAGTAGAGGGGAAATCACTTCCTAACTTATTTTTTAAGACTTTATTATCCTGACACCAAAACTAAACAAAGACATATCAAGAAAAGAAAACTATAGGTCAATATCACTCATGAATATAGACAGAAAAAATCCTCAACAAAATACTAGCAATCCAAATCTAGCGGCATATAAAAAATTTTATATACCATACTCAACTGGGATTTATCCCAGGAATGTAACATTGGCTCAACATATGAAAGTCAAACACCATGTTAATAGAATAAATGAAAAATAACCATACGATCATCTAAATAGATGAAGAACAAAAGTTAAACAAAATTCAATATTTTTTTATGATTAAAAAATTCAACAAACTAGGAATAAAGGGCAACCTGAAAAAGAGCATCTACTGAGAACCCGTAGCTAATATTGTAGTTAATGATAAAGACAGAAAGCTTTCTCCCTAAGGTTAGGAGTAAGACAAGGATGCCTGCACTTCTGTTCAACATGTACTTGAGATTCTAGCCAGGACTATTAGGCAAGAAAATGAAATAAAAGGCATCCATATTGGAAAGGAAGAAGTAAACCTACCTCTCTGCAGATGACATGACCTTATACACAGAAAACCATAAAAAGAAACAGCCTAAACACCTATCAGAGCTAATAAGTTAATTCAGCAACTTTGTGGGATGTAAGATCAATATACAAATATCAGTTATATTTTAAGCAATGACCAATTTGAAAATGAAATTTAGTAAACAATACTATTTATAACAGTACCCAAAAGAATAAAAATACTTTGGAATGTATTTAACCAAAGAGATGCAAGACTTGCACACTGAAAACTACAAAACATTGTTGAAGGAAATTAAAGAAATAGAAGGACATCCTGTGTTCGTGGATTGGAAGACCTAATATTGTTAAGATGGCAGGATTCCCTCAGTTCATTCACAAATTCAACACAATCCCTGTCAAATGGTTTACTGCCATTTTTGGAGAAATGGGCAAAGTGATCCTACAATTCAAATGAAAATGCCAGAATCGTCAAAACAATCTTGAAAAACATAAATTTGTTCTCTACTTCCTGCTTTCAAAACTTACTACAAAACTACTGTAATCAAGATAGTGCGATACTGACATAAGGCAAGACATATAGATTGATTGACTAGAACTGAAAGTCCAGAAATATAAACACATACATCTTTGGTGAATTGGTTTTCTACAAGGGAGCCAGGACATTAGAGTAAGAATAGTGTTTTGGTGCTAGAACAGCTGGATCTCTACTTGTAAAATATGAACTTAGACTCTTTCCTCACTCCATATTCAAAAATTCACTTAAAAATGATCAGGGATCCACATATAAGAGCAAAACTGTCAGACTCAGAGAAGAAAACATAGGTGCCAATCTTTGTGAATTTTGATTGGAAATAGTTTCTTAGATATGATACTTAAAGAACAATCAGCCAAAGAAAAAAATAGATAAAGTGGACTTCATCAAAATTAAAAACCTTTGTGTATCGAAGGACACTATCGCAAAAGTGAAAAGATAATCACCTTAACTTTTTGTCAAGTATTTAAAAAGGACATAATGTCCAAAATATATTTAAAAACTCTTACAACTCAATAATGAAAAAGACAACTCAATTCAAAATAGGTAAAAGATTTTAATAGATATTTCTCCAAAGAAAATGACCATTAAGTACATGAAAAAATGCTCAATGTCATTAGTAACTAAGGAAATGCAAATCAAAACCACAGTGAGATGCCTACATAGTGGGATATCTAGAATCTGGAATTAAAAAAAAAGAAAAGAAAAAAAATAGAGAGAGAGAGAGAGATTTATTGTAGGAATAGCTCACATGGTCATGGAGGCTAAGAACTTGTGCAGTCTGTTACCTGTAATACGGAAAACCAGGAAAGCCAGTGGTGTAATTCGGTTTGAGTGAGAAGGCCTGAGAACTGAGGGGCCACTGGTGTAAGTCCTGGAGTTTGAAGGCCTGAGGACCAGGAACTCCAATGTCCAAGGGCAGGAGAGATGGATGATCTAAGAAGAGAGAGAGCGTTTTCCTTTCCTCTGCCTTTTTGTTCTACTTAGGCCCTCAACTGATTGGGTGAGGCTCATCCACATGGGTGAGGATGGATCTTCTTTACCAATCTACCAAATCACCAGAAACATCATCAATGACACACTCAGAAATAATGTTTTGTTAGCTATTTGGGCCTTCTTTAATTCAGTCAAGGTGACACATAGAGCTAAACATCACAGTAAGGATGTAGAGAAATTAGAACCCTCATATTTTGCTGGTGGGAATATAAAATAGTACAACTGCTATGGAAGATTTTTTCAAAGAGTTAAATATAGAATTATCACAGGACCCAGAAATTCTGCTCTTAGGTATATATTCAAGAAAATGAGAAACATACATTTACACAAAAACTTGTGCACAAATGTTCATAGCAGCATTTTTCATAATAGCCAAAAAGCTTAAACAGTCTGACATATATCAACTGATGAGTGGATAAACAAAAGTGGTATATCCACACAAAGAATTATTATTCATCCTAAAAAGGAACGAAATACTGATATATGCTGCACCATGGAAAAACCTTGAAAACATTCTGCTAAGTGAAGGGAACCAGTCACAAAAGGCCACATATTGCATCATTCCGCTTATATGAAATAGGCAAATCCATAGAAACAGAAAGTAGGTTAGTGGTTTCCAGAAGCAGAGGAGAGTCAAGAGTAAGGAATGACTGTTAACCAGAGCAGTGATTCTTTCTGGGGTGATGACAATATGCTGGAATTAGATAATGCACAACCTGTAACTATGCTAAGGCTAAGATACGGAAACAACAGAAGTGTCTCTTGATAGAGGGCTGGATAAAGAAGATGTGGTGTGTATGTGTGTGTGTGTGTGTGTGTGTGTGTATAATGGAATACTACTCAGCCCTAAGATGAAATACTGCCATTTGCAACAACATGGATAGATCTTGAGAATATTGTTCTAAGTGAAATAAGTCAGACAGAAAAAATAAAAACAACTGATGATTTCATTCATATGTGGGATATAAAACTGAAAGCAACAAATGAAAAAACAAGACAACCAAACAGAAACTCATAGACACAGACAACAGTATGGTGGTTACCAGAAAGAAAGGACGGTAGCGGGTAGCAAAAGGTAAAGGGGGTCAAATATATGGTGATGGAAGGAGATTTGACTTTGGGTGGTGGGCACACAATGCAATATACAGATGATGTGTCATAGAACCATACACCTGAAACCTGAAAGGTCTGTCCAGAAGGTTTCCAACCATGTAACATGAAAAAGAGACATTTATTTAAAAAGATACAAGATACAAGAAACATTGTACATAGGACAGTGATGCCCGAGTCCCTTTCAAAGTAGGCACCTTGGGATATCACACAGTTCTCCCAATCACCGTCAACTTCATGTCATATTTTCCTGAATCTCATTGACGGTCTGAAATCTCTTCCCTTTTGAAGGTGATTTTGGTCTTGGGAAAAACAAGAAGTCAGAGGGTGCCAAATCTGGGCTGTAAGGGGGCTGAGTCACCTGGGTGATTTGTTGTCACAAAACTCTGCAAGAAATGTGATGCATGAGTGGGCTCATTGTCGTGATGAAGCTGCCAATCACCAGTTGCCCATAGCTGTGGCCTTCTGAATCATCCAAATATTTCCCGTGAAGGAATCTTCAAGCTTAATGCAAAATTTGATGCAAATTTGTTGCTCTATTTGCTTAGTCATTTTGAATGTGATAGCCACACAGCACACAGGCTCATTCAGTGGTGTCTATTGCCCCCACTGACCAGTACACTGAAGCTGCCATTGTCCACAAATACTCATTCCAGTGCACTCACATTGGCTGCCAGGTTACATCGATGAAGTGCAAACCATTCTTGTCATAGTAGCAATGGCTGGACTTTTTCTGGACAGGCTTCATGAATCATTTTATTAACTAATGTCACCCCAATAAATTTAGTACAAAAAACAATGAATTATAAACTTAAATGGTGACTTGTATGGTGTGCATTATATCTCAGTTTAGAAAATGGGTTTTTGGAAGATTCTTATTGTCAGGATAACTTTAAGTAAAAAAAGGATATAAATCACATCTGTTAGGAGAACGTAGCCACATGACTACTTCTAGTTCCAAGGGTAGCAGGTGTGATTCTGGAACATATAGTCCAGCTATAATTCTGTCACTTAGGAGGAAGGGGAGGATGGTTTTTTGTAGACAGCTAGCAACCTCCATCACAGTGCAGAGCTGGAATTGGAACCTTAGGTCTTGGTGCCCTGGTCCAATTTCTTTTTGCCATACCATCTGTTTCTCTAAGGAGACTGATTTCGTAAGTGCAATCAGGCAAGCTGCTGAATATAGGCATATTTTTGAAACCAAAATAAGATTTGTCTGCTAACAGTGGGACTGAGTAACCTTGGAAATGCCTAAGCATGTATCTTTTTACTGTGTAAAGATTGCCCTCTTTAGGAAAGCGTGCATTAGCGAATAAGCACAGGTACAATTTTTAAAGGGAAAGAGGCAGTTCCAGAGATCAACCAGAGATCTAGTATTGTACAACTTCCTTTTGAGAAGGATAGTGGACAGTGGCCTTCTGCATTTTTGTGAACAAACATGTCATTCATCAGTCCTGACAGGCACCCACTGGTTTGGATAAACCCAGATCCATGTTATTGTCATGGCACCATCTGTTTGTCAAGTGGACCACACCATGCAGAGCCCAGAACACTTAAGACTCTTGGTTCCCCCCTTCACACTTAAGTTACGGTATGATAGGCTACTGGTTAGATCTTGCCTAGTACTTTTTTCCTTTCATTGCTAGCAAGGGTTAGGAGTTCTTGCATTAAAAAATACTTTAATTAAAAAATGTAAAGGATCATTAATATTTACCTATTAAATCACAGAAGGCAAATTACAGCAAGGAACCTGGGATAGAAATACAGAAATAAATAATTATTGCAATTCTGAAAACTGGAATAGTTTAGGGACTAAAAACTCAAATGTTTATAGGCAGAAGGCAGATAATTTAAATAGGCAAGAGTATGATTATTGGGAATTGTGGCAAAATGGAGCATAGAGGCTCTGACTTAAGACATTAAACAACGACAACATCAACAACAAGAAACATGAAGCACTTGCCACGTGGGCCAGTTAAAACCTGTGTGAGGCTAGGGTTCGCCTGGAAGCCATCAGCTTAGGGCAGCCTCTTGACTGGATCATACTATCTTGTATGGCAATGTGCGACAAGGACTTTAAAATCTGTCATACATTAGGAAGTGTCAATGTAAGAAGTGAAGAAATTAATTGGGATATAAAATGTTCTTTGCTCTTGTATTTAAAGAAAAAACTGGAAACCATTTGAATGCCTAATAGTTGGAGAATGATTATTCAAACTATGATATAGCTATTGCACATAACTGTTTAAAGCACAGAAATACACAGAATGTGCCAGTGCATGGAAAAGTACATGTGTGAAAATTCAGTGAGAGTAGAGTACAAAATTATAAATGTACGTGAGTTATAACTCCTGTTAACCAAGATTGGAAAAGAATTTGGAGTGATGTAAATAGTTTGATGCTCATTAGATTTTTTTTTTTTCTGAGAAGCTTAAATTCACCATGAAGCAAAAGAAAATTCCAGTCACTTCTATGCAGAATATCAGTAAAATATCTGGTTGTCCTTTGGATTTGATCTAACTAAGCCTGAGTATGACTATTTCAGTAATTTTAGCTTCATCCTGGAAGTGTTCATTTTCACCTGCAAGAGATGACTTGACTTCCTATTCTATATACACTGATTCATTATCCCTACCTGAGAATTCTATTTTTTTAATTTTTCTTATTCACCCTACTTGATAACTATGAATCCAAGGAAAGTGATTCCAATCCCAAACTTCTTGAGTGACACCCCTCCTTTTATGCCATTCACAAGTAGGTTCTGAGTCAAGTCCTTAAGCGTAATGTCAGAATGTTGTAGGTTCTCTGGCTTCTCCGGCATATCAGGAATGACCCAGACTTTGGATACTTTGGGTCCTGGCATTTCCAGAATGTGGTCTCCATCCAGAGTAGAGTGTCCATGGTGGTTGCCATCTGATGGCTATCCTTGGCCTGCGCTGGGCCAACGACCCCTGAAATGTCTGGAGGTGACCGGAACCCCTGTCGCCCTGTTGTTACTCATTGGTGTGATGAGGACCGCCTCAGTCTTTCTGTCGTGATCCCTTCTCACACAGCGCATAAAGTACTGGCTCATTTTGCAGGCATCTCAGAGTGACAACAGTGATTTCTTGTCTTGCTGCGCCTGATGTATATGTGTGACAGGGGCAGGGACTTGATTTTGCGTCCACAGTCCAGTTTTAGCTTGGCGGGTGGGGGCATTCTTTGGGGGCTCAGGGTGATTGAAATGAGTTAAGATTTATCAGCTCTTCGAACAGGAAGGTCACTTTCTGTGCTGATCGAGGCAGAACTCTTCAGTGGGCACGGACCGATGATGGTCGTTGCTGCCTTCGTGTCACTTTCTGCTGAGAATTTGTTTCTTGGCAGCTTCATCTTCGCTGAGCTTTCTAGAAGCTGCTCCACAACACTGATTTTGTACGATAACTCAACATGTCTGTGAATACTCAAGGGGCTTGATTTCTCTGTGCCCAGCAATTCAGGCCTACAAGTAGATAAACCTCTTTCTTCTGTTCAGACAAGACTGGTATTTTCACCAGGAACCTGACTAGAGACCAGAGTCTAAGTACACATTAGCTTGACTGAAATAGATAAAAGTTCTTATGTCTTTTTTCCATTGCATTTCCTCTGACTTTAGTGTTAGACTAATGTATTCAGACTGATCTTTTTAAAAAAATTTTTATTTATTTATTTTTAGACAGAGGGGAAGGGAGGGAGAAAGAGAGGTTGAGAAACATCGATGTGTGAGAAACATCGATCAGTTGCCTCTCGCAGGCCTCCGACCAGGGACCTGGCCTGCCACCCAGGCATGTGCCCCATGCCCTTTCGCTTTGTGGGCTGACACCCAAACCCTCTGAACCATGCCAATCAGGGCCCGACTGCATCTTACAGTCATTTTGAGTTGGCCCCAGTGATGCTCCATGTGTGAGATTCTTTCTTTTTTTCCTTTTATTGAATTTATTGGGGTGACACTGGTTAACAAAATAATATAGGCTTTAGGTAATTCCACAACACGTCATCTGTACACTGTATTGTACGCTCACCACCCCAAGTCAAGTCCCCTCCCATCACCATCATGCCCCTGTACCCTCCTCCATCTCCCGTGGCACTCATCACATTGTTGTGCGTGTCCATGAGCTTTTTCTGTTGTTTTTTGGGTTTTTTTGTGTTTTTTTTTTGCTCAGTCCTGCCACCTTTCCCACCCAGCTCCCTAACCACCCCCTCATTCTTACTTTTTTAAAAAAAAGATTTTATTTATTTATTTTTAGAGAGGGGGAAGGGAGGGAGAAAGAGAGGGAGAGAAACATCAAGGTGTAGTTGCCTCCCGCATGCCCCCCAGCTGGGGTCCTGGCCTGCCTTGCCATGCACCCTGACTGGGAATCAAACTGGTGACCCTTCGGTTCTCAGACTGGCACTCAATCCACTGGGCCACACCAGCCAGGACTCATTCTTACTTTCTTTAGAGTATATTTGCCTGTAGTCCCTGCTATGGTCCCGCCGGTCTGGTTCCTGAATGCGAAGAGCATTTCTTTATTTGCTCACAGCTAACATCATCTCTTGCTTGGAAGATTTTAATAGCTGCCTAGGTGGTCTCTGTAAATCCATTCTGGCTCCCTGCGGTCCATTCTCCTTTCAGTAGTCAGAGTTGTCTTTTAGAAATCTAAATCTGGTCACTTGACACTTGAGCTTAAAAGTTTCTGTGACTTCCAGTTGCCTTTAGGCTGCACAGAAAAACCTGGGTCTGGCCCCTCCATCTCACCAGTCTGTCTCCCCTGGCTCCCGGCTCTCGGGGTCCCCGCCACCTTGGCCTTCGTGCAGTGCTTCACTTGTGCATTCTCCTCTCCACACATGTCCTTTCTGGCTGCAAGGTCCTGCCTCTCTAGTTTCTTCTTTCCTCTTCTTTGAGGCTAATCCTCACCCGTCAGCTACACCCATTTACCCTGACATGCAAGCTCCTACCATTGCACACCTCTCCTCCTTAGTGCTTATTGCTGTTTACAGTTTACGTTTATTTGTGTGATTCTTGGATTAAGACTTATCTTCTGCACAAGCCAGTAAGCTCCACGACAGTGGGCTATATTTTTGGGGGGCTGGGAGAGGGGTTTACCATTGCTAGCTAATAACCCATACTGTAGGCACTTACTGAACATTTGTTGAGTGACTGTGATTTCTTCTTCCTTTACCCTGATGGAATTTTATGGTTCTGCCTCATGTCAGTCATAACTTAAGCTATGACCTCTTCATAGTCAGCCTGCCCCGATGTATCTTTATCTGAGCTCTTCCAGCTTTCTTGGAAGGCACCTGGGCTCAGTCTTCTAGTGGCCATATATGCATCCTTCTTTTTCTTCCACTGTGAAAATCCAGGTCCCCCTCTAAAGCCATCTTTTTCTCTGACTGAGGAATCCTTGCAGCTCTGACCATCTTTCCAGGTTTTCCTTGGTGACCTCTCCTAATGAGCTCTCGTTCATCAGCCTTTCCGAGCTACGACTCCAAGATAAGAGCACGTGATACCCACGGTGTCAGTAACAGCAGCAATACAAGAGACTGGTTTTTGAATGCTAATGACAGTAATTAAGGGTCCCGCATGAAGTCTTTTATTGCTTTTTAAATAAGAACTTGTCTCATTGCTGCAATAAACCATCTATTCTGCCATAATGAAGGAACTGCATTCATGAGAAATTTTACATTCACAAAAGTCATGATATAAAAGCAATCGCTTGACTAGAAAAAAAAGGGGTGAAGGATTGGGCAGGATCAGACTCATAATAAAGTTATTTTTCCTACAGAATTTTTTCCCAATAAAGCCTTTTTTAAAAAACAGTTCTGAAAATGTTAGTAAAGCCCATTACTGCAAAAAACTTAGTGTTACACTACATAGAGCATTTGCTCCAGAATAAACCTTCGTTTTCTGCCACCGCCTACACTGTCATGAGTAAAGACACTTGCTACCATCCTGTTTCCTTGATTGCCCAATTGTTACAATAAACAAACACCAAACCTCCCAAACGAACCATCTCATATAGAGAACAGCTTCTCCCATGCCAAGGGGATAGTTCCAGATCTAGTATTATAATGGTATATATAATGCTAATCAAATTCCCTCATTTATCCAATTTGCTTAAAAAAACAAAAAACAACTCAATCCTGTAATTTCTGCAGCTCTGGACAGACTCCATCAAACAATAACGCCTGTGTTTTAATGTTTTCCACCGAGTCAGGTGATGCAGGCCCAGTGTGTCAAAATAGAAACTGAATTCTACCGCCGCAGTCGCAGCGAGATAGTGGACGGAGAAGGGCACACCATGGGGGCACTGTATTGGCAGTTGAATGACATCTGGCAGGCTCCTTCCTGGGCCTCTCTAGGTAAGTGTTTCAGCATTCTTTGTGCATGAGAGAGAAAGCAATACCTATGGCGAGGGGCACTGAGGAAACACGGAGCCTGAGGTGAGGCGGTTTTCCAGCAGCTGGACTCCCCACCCCCGCCGTCGCAGCCTTTCCGGGAGCCTTAGAGGCAGCCTCGTTATGATTCTGTGCTGTGCAGTCCCTAAAACAGGCTAATGAAGGGGATAGGCTCATGCATGGAGATCTCTGTCACATGCCTCATCATAATTGCTTAGATTTGAATTTATTTCAGAGGACTTTTCAGGGCAAAAGGAGCATTTGCTTAAGCATCCCTTCTTTTGTTTAGGAGAATTCAACCATGTGGAAGGTTGGCCCTGCTAAGTGATAAAATGTCCCTTTCCCTGACTCCCCTTTAAGCCCACGAGGTCTTTAGTTTGCCCCGTTTATCTCTTGGGCGGAAGGTAGTAGAGTTGGATGCCCACGTAGGAAGGGTTCTCAAATGAACCAGTTCAACTAGCAGGTGAGGTGACTTGGCATGGTACTTGCAGTTTGAATTACTCTATTTTGGTACATTAAAAAACTTAGGGAGTAATGATGACCTTTGGACTTCGCCAGAGGTGGTTTGAAGCAAAGTTCAGTTAATATAAACAGAAGTTTTGGCTCAAAAACTGAAGCAGAGCCATAAAGTAAAAAGGCCATGTTGCTGGGTGCGGCTCTTAGACAAGCTGTGGATGCAAATCTAACATCTGTGTTGCACAGGCTTTGCCTAGTGCCAGGTCCCCTCTTGAGAGGAATTGGAGTTTTGATCAAGTTTCTGGGGCCACTCTATCAACACCAACCAGATAAAGGGTATCGAATGAGAATCACGGGTAGACCGTGGGGGAATAGCTTTCTGAATCTCCTAATACTGGACAAAGACATATTGTTCAGAGACACTTGGACGCTGACCCCGATTTTTCTGCCTGTAGATGAGATTATGGACTTCTGAGGCTGAGTTCGGTTCAAGGAATGGGAGAGCGCAATTTTTGTAAATCTTCCCTTAAATGATTGCGTGCAGATCATTTAAATGAGTTCCTCAGAGGAAGTAGGTAAACCGAAGTACTAGAGTCTGATGGCAAAGCAAAAATTTGTCTGTTTCCTAAACTCTAGCAGGACAGTGCCTCCATGGAGAGGACCCCTGTCTCCTTGTACCTGTTAGAGAAAAGGGGTGCCAGGGAGAAGCTGTGACAAGTTATGCTATATCTGCCCCTGCTCGGGGCAGCCTTGGAGCCTCTGTTTAATTCTGCTTCATTGGCTTAATAAATCTGATGCTTCTGTGCAGGTGGGGTGGGGGAGGTATGTGTCACTTCTTATCATCTGACAGGGTGATACTTTATTTTTTATAATTTTATTTATTTATTTTTAGGGGAAGGGAGGGAGAAAGAGAGGGCGGGAAACATTGATGTGAGAGAGAAACATCGATTGGTTGCCTCTCATACATGCCTGGACCTGGGACCGAATCTGCAACCCAGACATATGCTCTGACCAGGAATTGAACTGGTGACCTTTTGCTTTGCAGGACGATGCTCAACCAACTGGGCCACACCGGTCAGGGCAACATGCTGATACCTTAAAGGCATCAATAGCTACATAAAATCTATAGATTCTTACATATTTCTTTTTAAAAAATTAGCCTTGTTTATAGTTATAATTCTGCAAACGCAGAAGTCCACTGGGCAGTTTGCTTGACTCATAAACTAGAACAGTTACAGAGCAAACGGAAAAGCCAGAAATCACATAGCAATTTTAGCCAGTTATGCAGTGTTACACTGATATCTAGACTCTGTCACTGATTAGTAACTGGGGCATGTATCCGTGAGCCCTTCTGCTCAGTTGCTGTTTTCTTGAGTGTATCTGTGTGTGGCCATAATCACTGGAACCATGCACTAGAAGTCTCTCCCCTCTAATGGATTTCACAGATGAAAGTCTGTAAGTTACCTCCTCTCTGAGCCACCTTCCACTTCTGAGAAGAACTTTCCAAATATAACTTCTAGTTCATTTTATAGATCTAAGAAGAAAAGTCTCTCCACCCTTTTCCCCTCACTGTTGTTTTTAAGGGGAAATACTACAAGTTGGGATTGAAATGCTGAGAGCTGAAACTTTACAAAACCCAAAGAAATTAGTTCTATCTGAATTTCACAACCACATTGCTCCATCTCAACAGCTTGCACTGTGAATTCTGGAATCTCTCTCTCTCTCTCTCTCTCTCTCTTTCTCTCTCTGCCTGTCTCTCTCGGAAGTTGTTTGGTGATGTAGAGCTTCGTGGGGAAGGATCTTGTGTCTGAAATAGAGGGATGTTGAAACATTTCTTAGTTTGTGGGTTTAGCATACTAGACTTACCAACAGGGCCCAGAATTCTACAGGTTCTTGACAACTTATAATTGTATTTGAGGAACCATCATTAATTGTCATTGGTTGGAATTTTCTCCCCTAGTCTGAACTTGCAGCCATATTAGTGATAGTGGTGGTTTTGTTTGAGGATTTGTGCCTTGGGAAAAGGAGACTTTGAGTTCTAAATCATTCTTGCAAATGAATATTCTTAACAGGTGTCCCCAGGTGAAGAATTCCTTCTTCATGCGTACATAGTAAAAGGGAGCATCGGTGCATTGAGCTCCCAGCAGCAGAACTGCATGTGAGAAAGTGGTAGCTAGGAGTCAAGTCTGGGCCAAAATACTGCCTGCGGCATGTTTAATTTAACTGCTTGCGCTTCCATTTCCTCATTTGAAAAGTGAGATGTTAATGTGTGCCTCACCCAGATGTGAGGATAAAATGAGGTCGCGTCCCAAAGGGCCCTCAACAAATGTGGGTTCCTGACCTTGCTGTGTCTCCCTTTCACGCTCAGTCCCTAGAATCACGACAGATCATAGCAGCTGGCCCATGTGGACAATGACTGACTGCTTGATCCTGCCCGTTAACTAACTTTCCTGACTATTTTTAGAGTACGGAGGAAAGTGGAAAATGCTTCATTACTTTGCTCGGCATTTCTTTGCTCCGCTGTTGCCCGTCGGTTTTGAGGATAAAGGCATGTTTTTCGTCTATGGGGTGTCCGACCTTCACTCGGACAGCAACGTGACACTCACCGTAAGTTACTTGGGTTTTCTCTCTGTGACAGAGAATTTTAGGTTATTTCTGTAGTTATTTGTTCTATTTCTTTTGGGAAATGAGAAACTAATTTGTATCAAAATATTTCTAGTGCCCATAATGGAAAATGGACTGTCCTTGGAGTCAAAATACCTGTATTCAAAGTAAAACTGCCATTTATTCTGTGACCTTACTCCTTAATGTCTTGGTGATTCAGTTTCCTTATCTGTAAAATGATACTAGCCTATCTTCTTAAATGCTTTCAACGAGTAGTAAATAAAAGAATTAGATGAAAGTGAATTATAAACTGTAAAGTGCCACTTAAATTAAAGGTTATTTATAATCATGGAACGCAGGAAAAAAACCTAAACTTTATTAAAAAGAAATTGTTAAAAATGACATGTTAGAGCAGAAATCGGTAAAATTATTCAGAATACCTATGTGGAAAAATAAACTTGGATAGAAAACAATGCTAGATAAAAAGAGAGGGTAGAAACTCAGTTCTTGGGTGGCTACAGTTTGGAGGACACTGAGCATAGATCACGCTTATAGAATAATTACAGTGCTTCCAGTCCTGTGCCCTCCACAGATTACTTAATTAATCTCACAACAGCCTGTGAAGTTAGTGCCGTTGCTCTTCCCCTGTTATAAAGGAAGAAGTGGAGACTTTGAGAACCTGAGTAACTCGCTTAGTTACACAACTAGTACTTAGTGGGGCTGAAGTTAGAGCCCAGGTTTCATAGTCTGTTAACAGTCCTGCTATTTTGACTTTCATCAATTGTTATTACTATTATTGTCTAAAAAGATTAGTAACCCAAGAATGTTTGTTTTTGTTCTGTCCCGTTTCTGTGCAGGTGAGAGCCCATGCATGGAGTTCCCTGGAGCCTTTGTGCTCTCATGGGACCCGGCATCTCGTGAAAGCTGGGCAGGCCATTCTCCTCTATCACGAGCCGGTTGCTAAACTGCTGAGGAGATGTGGGAATTGCACACGGCAAAGCTGTGTGGTTTCCTTTTACCTGTCAGCCGACAGCAAGATCTCGAGCCCAATCAATTATCACTTCCTGTCTTCCCTGAAGGAGGCCGTGGGGCTCCAAAAGGCACATATCACTGTAAGCACCTGTCGGCTGGGGTCACTGTGGCCTTGGGGAGCCATCCTGCCTGCGGGTAGCCACGTTGCATGATGCTTTTTATAAAATTTTTCCTTGGAACTGAGTTTACCCAAGGCCTGGGTATTTGGCTCCTTCCCACTGGCAGCAAAGGCCAAAGGATCTTTATTTCTAATTCAGCATTTGTTCACGTTTTTGGTTACTGCTACCCCTGCTGTCTCATCACCCCTCCCTCGTGGGGCTCATGCAGTGGAGGGAGAGACATCGGCGTCCTCAGCACTGATCCCCTGCTGCTACATTCCAGACTCTGTCCTAGGGCTTGAGTGTACCAATCCTGAAGTATTATTTTTGACTTAGGATACATTCAAATTTGTAGAGAATTTTTGAGTTTATTTGAGTCAGACTGATGGCACATCCTGGGACACAAGATCTCAAATGTTCGGAGAATAACAGTTTTTAGCTTCTTTTATGCGTTTGAAATTGAGGAGGGGATGAAAGGAAGATCCCAGGAAGGTGGGAGGAAGCAATGCAGGGATTGGATTACAGGATAGTTAACAAGATTCCGTAGAGTCTTGAAGGTTAATACCCACTTCCAGGGCTATTACTTCTGGTGTTTCAGAGGTGTGTTAACCTAGATGCGCAGGGACAGTGGACAGCCCTTACTTAAGGCAAAGATAAACCTTTTACTAAAGAAGTTATATGCCTGGGGCTTGACTACCTACCGTGACCTGCCCAGTTAGGAATTTATGATCAGATCACCCTGCGAGGTTACTTTCCATAGAGCCCATTTTTTCTCTTTTTTTAAAAATATATTTTATTGATTACAGCTGTCCCAATTTTTCCCCCGATGCCCCCTGCCAGTATCCTCATTCCCTCCAGCAATCTCCCCCACCTTAGTTCATATCCAAGGGTCGCACATATAAGTTCTTTGGCTTCTCCATTTCCTGTATTATTCTTAACATCCTCCTGTCTATTTTGTACTTACCAATTATGCTTCTTAATCCCTGCACCTTTCCCCCCATACATCCCCTTCCCCCTCCCGGCTGATACCCCTCCAAATGATCTCGTTATGTGAGTCTGTGCCTGTTTTGGTTGTTTGCTTAGTTTGTTTTTTAGATTCAGTTGTTGATAGTTGTGAATTTGTTGCCATTTTAATATTCATAGTTTTGATCTTCTTTTTCTTACATAAGTCCCTTTAACATTTCATGTAATGATGATGGCTTGGTGATGATGAACTCCTTTCGTTTTACCTTGTCTACGAAGCACTTTATCTGCCCTTCAATTCTAAATGACAGCTTTGCTGGAAAGAGTACCTTGGTTGTAGGCCCTTGCTTTTCATCACTTTGAATACTTCTTGCCAGTCCCTTCTTGCCTGCAAAGTTTCTTTTGAGAAATCAGCTGACAGTCTTATGGGAATTCTCCTAAAGGTAAATAACTTCTTTTCTCTTGCTGCTTTTAAGATTCTCTTTTTATCTTTAGCGTTTAACATTTTAATTATGATGTGTCTTGGTTTTGCCTTCTTTGGGTCCAACTTGTTTGGATTCTCTGTGCTTCCTGAACTTGTATGTCTATTTCCTTTGCCAAATTAGGGAAGTTTACTGTCATCATTTTTTCATATAAGTTTTCAATTTCTTGCTTTTCCTCTTCTCTCTGGCTTCCCTATGATCCCCAGATGTTGGTATGTTTGGAGACATCCCAGAAGCACCTAATGCTATCCTCTTTTTTAAAAAATTTTTTTCTTCTTGCTGTTCTGGTTGAATGCTTATTTCTTCCTTGTGTTCCAAATCTTTGATTTGAATCTTGGCTTCATCCCGTCCACTGTTGTTTCCCTGTAGATTTGTCTTTATTTCACTTAGTGTAACCTTCATTACTTTTGGGGTCTTTTTTATTTTGTTGCTATACTCAGCGAGTTCTTTGAGCATCGTGATCACCAGTGTTTTGAACTCTGGATCAGATAGGTTGGTTATCTCCATTTCCTTTAGTTCTTTTTCTGGGGTTTTGTTCCCTTCTTTCATTTGGACCATATTTCTTTGTCGCCTCAATTTGGCAGCCTCCCTGTGTGTTGCTATGTATTAGGTAGAGCTGCTTTGATTCCCTGTCTTGGTAGCATGGTCTATTGCAGAAAAGTCACCTGTAAATTGTGTGGGGCAAAGCCTGAGGTAATCACGAGGGCAAGGCAAACCTGCTTCATTGTCTTGTGGCTCTGTGTGGGGGGAGGGCTCAGAGAGAGGACAGCGGTACTGTCTGGCTTCTGGAGGTTTACCCGGCACTTGCCCTGTGTGACTGGTGCTCTTCCAGCTGTTACCCTGCTGCTGAGTCCCAGAGAATTGGGCCTGTTTATAGTTTGAAGTCTTTGCAGGCCCTTTAAGTGGAGTCTCCTGAAAATCTGACAGTTTCGTCCACTGCTCCAACCCCCACTGGTTTTTATAGCCAGAAGTTATGGGCATTTATTTTCCTAGTGCTGGAACCCTAGGCCATGTGGTCTGGCCTGAGGCTGGGATCATTCCCTCCCAAGGCATCCCTCCCGATTTTTATCCAGCACGTGTGAATGTGGGACTGCCTGCTCCACTGCTGCTGCCTCTTGGTGTCACACCGTCTCTGCTTCTCTGCTGATCTCCGTGTCGCTGCTCCTCCTCCTGGTCTGGACGAATGCAGCTTCTTTAAACCCTTGGTTGTCAGACTTCCGCACAGCTCAATTTTCTGACAGTTCTGGGTGTTGTTTTGAGGTCTAGTTGTAATTCTTTCTGCGGTTATGTGAGGAGCAAAGCATGTATACCTACACCTCCATCTTGACTGGAAGTTTGTTATTCTTTTAAATAATTCAAAAGCATACCTTTATCTCAAAACCAAAATAGATTATTGGCTTATTATAAAAGGGAATAACTCAGGAACAGACAGATGAAAGAGATATAGAGGGTAAGATGTGGGAAAAAGGCATGGAGCTGCTATACTCACTGCACCACTCTCTCAGAACCTCCACGTGTTCACCAACCTGGAAGCAGAACCCCCCTTTTTTTTAATCCACATTATCATCTGTTCGCAAGTGAGCAAATGGGTCTGGAGAACTGAGTAGTGCACTCAAGTAACATGCTTAAGGGAGCATCGGAGCCCAGTAGGAGCAACGCTACTTTTGAGATTTTAACTAGAGCCTATTAATCTTTAAAATTCTCACCCTACTCTCTTTAATTTATTGCTGCAAAGTAGCTTAATTACCAAACCTCTTTGTGACTGCCAAGAAAAAAATGGGATGCTCAAGATGTGTTATACAAATTGTGCAGCTGGAGAATTTGGAATCTCTTCAGTCGACTGAAAGCCTTTCCTTCCTTTTCCTTCTACACATAATGATTGAAAATATTTTTCTAGAAAGGTTCATTCTCTAGTTTTGGTGAATTTTAAATTTGTTTTGCCCTTTACTTCATTGAGAAGGCTCAAGTGAGAGGGTTTTTATATTTACTTTAGCAGTAATCATATAAAAACTCTTAATCCTTTCTTTTTTAATTGTTTTTTCTTTTTCTCCCCTTTCTTCCCCTCCACCCTGCACTCACACCCACCAGCGTTCCCCACCTTAGTTCATGTCCATGGGTCGTACATATAAGTTCTTTGGCTTCTCCATTTCCTATACTATTCTTAACCTCCCCCTGTCTATTTTGTACCTACAATTCATGCTTTTTATTCCCTGTATCTTTTCCCCCATTCTCCCTGCTCCACCCTCCCCACTGATAACCCTCCCTGTGATCTCCATTTCTGCAATTCTGTTCCTGTTCTAGTGGTTTGCTTAGTTTGTTTTCATTTTTGTTTTTTAGGTTCAGTTGTTGATAGTTGTGAGTTTGTTGTCATTTTACTGTTCATATTTTTAATCCTTGATTTGAAAACATATTATCTTCTTTTCTAATTAATAACGAAATATTCATGTAATGAAATCTAAGTTACCCGTAACAACTGATATAGAACAAATAGGAAGGAAATGACACATATTTATAGTATAGTTTCCCTCCAGAAAAGAAACAAAAGCTGTAGCAGACTAGATTTAGAATTTTGAAACCATCTGTTTTTTCCTCTTTTCTTTGCTAATCCTTCATTACCTTGGGATAATTTGGGGTGGGAGAGAATTAGGACTTTTTTATTTTCCCTACCTTGTTTGTATTCCAGTGAGACTTACTTTTCCTAAAGGAATATGATAATAATAATAACAACAACAATAATAAAACATTTATTGCAGGTTTAACATAGACCAGGCACTTGGGTGTCCTGTGCCCAGGTGGAGGCCAGAAATTTGTTTTCCCTGCCTCCCTGAAGCCAGGGTGCAAGCCTGAGTCCTGGGCTCTGCAGTCGGTTATACAGAAATGAGATTTCCAACTGGAAGAAGGCAACAAGAGTGAGCAGGTGCCGGAGTCCCTTCTGGCCTTGGCCCTGGCGCAGCTGTGTGAATTGCATGATCCAACTGCTGTACAGTCTTCACCAGAACAGCTGGGTGACTGATGTGGGAATTCAACATCTGGCTTCAAGACTGAATCTCTGACCCTCTGAGAGCTACCTAATATATGTAATTTTCTGCTTCCATTTAAGTAGGTTGCTTCCTTGTTTATAGCTCAGAGCTCTGAAGAGTGATCAGACAAGTGCGTAAGGCTAAAATTATGCATAGTAAATATTTCCCTCTGACATTCTTTATGCTACACATAACGTGTAATGTCAGACCTACTGTGTGACATGTATTCATGCTGAGGGACTTGTGTTTCAGAACACAGAGCTTTAGAAACCAATCCATATTCTCTGAGAGGCTTGCAGACCCCTACCCCTGACGGCTGGACTTCGCCCTGCTCTGTGCATGTGCCGATCCGCTACTGAAGGATAAGATTTAAGCTGTGCTCTCCTTTGCTGGCACTGTGCGGGGTTCATGTGTATGAAAGGTGCTCATGATGAGGCTTTCTGGTACTATGTAATGAAAAAGAGAAAGCTCCGATGCCTGAACCTTTGTAAATGCCTGGCAGGCTGCTGTGTGGGTTTCTGGATCTTTTTAGAGGATTAGGTGGGGAGCCCCATGGTTGTGGTCTGCAGCTGGCTCCAGCTTTAATCCCAGAAAGTCATTAACCCAGCAGTTAAGCAAAAATGTTCCTCTCTTGATGATACTCTGAGAAAAACTATAAAAGGTATGAAGCTTTGAGTTTCATGTGAAATAGTCTCTTTAATAATTGGAGAATACATATTTCTGCACTTGGTTTGATATTACAATTTGGTAATTTCCCACAGCCTTAAACAATTTCCATGTATTTTTTACTATAGGACACAGTCCATGGAATATATGATTTTAGCAGTGGCAGAACCAAAGTTGTAGGCAACGTACTTTGTTAGGCCCACGTAAACATTCTGACAGGTATTGAATATAGAAGAGAGATCTCTTCCCTCACTCTTTGCTTCATTTATCTTTCTTCTTTCAGGCCATCATCTCTCAGCAAGGGGAAACATTCGTTTTTGATCTGGAAACCTCGGCTGTCGCTCCCTTTGTTTGGTTGGATGTAGGGAGCATCCCCGGGAGATTCAGTGACAATGGCTTCCTCATGACTGAGAAGACGCGGACTGTATTATTTTACCCTTGGAGACCCACTAGCAAGAGTGATTTGGAGCAGTCTTTTCATGTGACTTCCTTGACTGATATTTAGTGAGAGAATCCAGGTTATGCTTTCAGTGGACACCAGAATAAAGCATTTCCAAGGCACTGTCTGGCAACCGGAGCTGCGGGTAACCATGGACGAGCTGCAGAAGCTGGTGGCGAGTGTGCCTGAGCCACACTTCCATTTATCACTCCGCACACAGTGTGTACACTCAGCTTTGCTCAGGGAAGGCTGTTTCCTGGGGGTGTGGTGGCTGGGGTGGGGGTGGGGTGGGGTCCTCCCGCGAGACTGTACTGGGTGTTCTGTGGTCCGTGCCAGGACGGTGTTTTTCAGGTCTTCCCCTCACACCTTATCACCACACGGACTAGCTATAACCCAACTGCCTCCCCCTACCCAGGAAAGGATGTCCACACAGATAGGCCTCTCCAGGAACCACAGGAACGTGACCATAGGGCTTCAGATTTGGCTCAACCCAATTAGCTTTTCAATTCAAAGGAATTAGATTCAGACTTTTGACCCTGGCAGCAAAGTGGTGTTCGTTTTAGCTTGGGTTTAAATCATTTTACCTATGTTGATTAATTATAAGAGGCTATAAAATTACTACGGATGATCATGTTCATAAAATTATATTGATAATAAAGCAAATGGGGCAAAATATTAATAAGTGCCAATTTGAGTAAAGGTGTGTAGGAATATTTTTGTGCTGCTTTTGCAACTTCCCATAAATTTGAAATCATATCAAAAATTAAAATTTATATAAACTGCATTGACAACTTGGTATTTCATCTGTGGCTGATTTAATCATCCATAAACATTCAGCTGTGCCCAGTACTGTGCTGGGCATTGATTCCCATGAGCTCTGGCCAAGTTGTTATTCCAGTTGCTAAACTGGGAGAATTTGAAGAATCTGACCAAGAGATCTCAGGGGTTTTCTCTGGGAAGAATTATGGGGTTGGTTACAGAATGGACCAGCAAGGAGAGTTTGGCTTTAAAATTAGGTAATAGTTTTGGTTTTAAAGCTGAGAAGTTTGAGGCATGTTTCAGTAACTAAAAAGAAAACAAATGCAGATAATGTAAGCCTTTCGCTCAGTATCTAAGAGTTTCCTCATTTTATGTGTTATTGCCCTCTCTCTCTATATATAATGTTAATATATTATACTATATATTATATATAAATATTATATATTTATATGTAATAAATGTTATATATTTATATATTATATATGTATAACTTATGAGGGACTGGTACTTAGGGATGTAACTCAGGAGATTCTTAGTTGATAGAAATTATATCATTTTCTTGCACTGTCGAAAGTCCTGTTTTATCAAACTGTTGCTGGGGGACAGGAGGATACTTTTCCCCATAAAACTAGAGAATATTCTATGCCAGGCACCCTGTGAGGCTTTAAAGTTGTTGGGCCAGAATTTACATCACAATTCTGCCCTTTCTTGCTCTGTGAGCTTGATCCAGTTATTTAACTCCTATGTTTAGTTTTCTTGTGGTAAAATGGGAATAATTACACTCACTTTGTCAGATTGTTTTGAAGAATAAGTTAAAAATGTAGCTGAAGGGCTGGACCCAGGGCCGTCATTTAGTGAGGGCCCTGTCAGTGGGACCACCACCCGGGAGCGCTACCTTCTTGTCCTAGAGGTGGCGGGGCTTCCAGCCGCACTCCCCTGGATCAGAACCCAGGTTTTGAGGCTGATTGGCTGTGTGACCTTGGGCAGCCGCTTGACCTTCTAGACTTTAGTTTCCTCATCTGTAAAAAGGTAATCTCTAACCTTCAAAGGGAGAACTAAACACATAGGATCTGGAACAAAATAAATGCTGAGTAAATGGCGGTTGCACTGTTTTAACATCATAATCGCTGTCACTCAATCAGTATAGAAGCAATAGTAAAAATGAAGCAAATAAAGGTGAATGTCGTTAATAATTTTTTTAAGAGAAGAAAAAGATATCAGAGAAGAATGACTTTTTTTTTTTATTCTCACCTGAGAATATATTCACTGATTCTAGACAGAGAGGAGGGGAGATAGAAACACTGATGCAAGAAAGAAACATCGATCGTATGCCTCCTGTACATGCCTAGACCAGGGACTGAACCTGCAAACTTTTGGTGGTCAGGATGATGTTCCAGCCAGTGGAGCCACCTGACCAGGGGGAGAAGAAAGAATTTTTAAAGGAAGAACAAATTAATGAATGGGCATAAGTATATGCTGGCAACAATTTGTAAAAGGAGAGAGATGTGCTATATACACATACCTGCAGGGAAAGAGTAACATCCAGAATGTTCTCCCAAATTCTTGTGTGGCTCTGTGGTTAGCCATGGCCACCATTTTAATAGATTTATTTTGTCACATGTCCTGGGATGGAGTCTGATGTACTTACTCTTGGCGTCGCATTCCTGAGAAGGCATTTCTCTTCGCAGTTATGTTAATGGAGAGATTGGAAAGAAGGGGATCAGGTCCTTCTGCAGTGCTGGCTCCAAAGCACTTTCTAGAGAGTGGGATGAAGGGAGGTCAGTTCACAGGATTACATCTTATTTTAGAATGAAGAGAACAATAAAAATGGTAATTTTCTCAGTCACATTCACTGTAACTCTTCTTAGTTTTCCTCTCACTTGATTTTTTATTGTGAGAGGTTTTCAAAGCATGGGAAGTCACTTGGAAAATAAGTAGGAAGGTTTTGTCCTCTGTTGTAATGAAAGGGAACTGGAGTGCGGAGAAATAAAGGTTTGTTTCCCAAGCATTCCTAAAGTGACAGAGGAATATTCTCTTGGGCTACCTCTGGCTCTCAGATATGAAATGTATTCCACAACTTGGCAAGATTTAGGGATGAAAAAAAGTAGGCATCGTTTGTGTGGGAAATTCTAAGTATTTAAAAATACTCCTAGAGTCTACCTTGACTGTGAAGGCAATCTTATCAATTCGTTAAGCACATAAAATGAGGGGTTATGCAGAAAAGGTATTTAGTATTATTTCCAAGCCAGTGGTGGAATTATTGCTTTCTTTTTTTTTTTTCATAAGCATCAATTCTTTTATTCATTCAAAACCTTTTTAAGGCTTCTCCAGAGATAGTGTTTTTCTTTCACCTTGAAAGATTATTTTTCTACGGACTCTGCCCTCCGTCAGGATCTAACACACCAGGCTATATGAAAATTGGGTTTAAGAATCCTCTAACTTTGATATTTGCAGAAGTTATTGACCTCTTCACTGTAGCCATGGTTAGGGGTAGAGAAGCTGTCAGAAGACATATAGAGTCCTAGACCTTCTCTGTCTGAAAGGCCCCCATCAATCTGGCTTCTTTCTTGCCAGGAAAGAGCAAGCCACCTACTTAATTTCTTTTTTTTGCCACTTTTTTTTTTTTTTTTTTTTTTACTGTTGTTCAAGTACAGTTTCCTCCATTTTCTCCCCACCACTTCCTCCTCCCCACCCACCCCCACCTCCCACCCTCCACCCTACCCCCTTTGGCTTTGTCCATGTGTCCATTATACATGCCCCTTGATGATCTTTCCCCTTTTTCCCTGTTATCCCCTCCCTCCTGTCCTCTGGTTACTGTCACTTTGCTCTTTATTTCACTGTTACTGGTTATATTTTGCTTGCTTGTTTGTTTTGTTGTTTAGGTTCCACTTATAGGTGAGATCATAGGGTATTTCTGTTTTACCGCCTGGCTTATGTCGCTTAGCATAATGCTCTCTAGCTCCATCCATGCCGTGGCAAAGGGTAGGAGCTCAGTCTTTCTTTCTGCTGCATAGTATTCCATTGTGTAAATGTACCAGTTTTTTGATCCACTCATTTACTGATGGACACTTAGGTTGTTTCTAACACTTGGCTATTGTAAATTGTGCTGCTGTGAACATTGGGGTGCATAGATTCTTTGGAATTGGTGTTTCAGGATTCCCAGGGTATAACCCCAGCAGTGGAACTGTCAGGCCAAAAGGCAGCTCCATTTTTAGTTTTCTGAGGAAATTCCAAACTGATTTCCACAGTGGTGGCACCAGTCTGCATTCCCACCAACAGTGTACTAGGGTTCCCTTTTCTCCACATCCTCGCCAGCACTTGTTTGTTGATTTGTTAATGATGTCCATTCTGTCTGGTGTGAAGTGGTATCTCATTGTGGTTTTAATTTGCATCTCTCTGATGGCTAATGATGCTGAGCATCCTTTCATGTGTCTCTGGGCCCTGTGTATGTCCTCCTTGGAGAAGTGTCTGTTCAGATCCTTTGCCCATTTTTAAAATTGATTTGTTTGTCTTCCTGGAGTGGAGCCATGTGAGTTCTTTATATATTTTGGAGAGCAAACCCTTGTCCGAGGTGTCATTTGCAAATATATTTTTTCATAAGATTCGTTCCCTTTTCATTTTGCTGATGTTTTCTTTAGCCATGCAGAAGCTTTTTATTTTGATGAAGTCCCATTTGTTTATTCTTTCCTTTATGTCCCTTGCTCTAGGGGACATATTGGAGAAAATATTGCTGCATGGGATATCTGAGATTTTCCTGCCTACATTCTCCTCTAGGACTTTTATGGTGTTGCTACATATTTAAGTCTTTTATCCATCTTGAGTTTATGTTTGTGTGTGGTGTAAGCTGGTGGTTGAGTTTCATTTTTTTGCATGTAGCTGTCCTTATCTCCCAACGCCATTTATTGAAGAGACTATTTTTACTCCATTTTATGCTTCTGCCCCTCTTGTCAAATATTAATTGACCATAGAGACTTGGGCTTATTTCTGGGCTCTCCATTCTGTTCCTTTATCTATGCGTCTGTTCTTATGCCAGTACCCGGCTGTTTTGATTACTGTGGCCTTGTAATATAGTTTGATGTCAGGTATTGTGTTCCCTTCTACTTTGTTCTTCTTTCTCAAGATTGCTGATGCTATTCAGGGTCATTTATGGTTCCATATAAAGTTTTGAAATGTTTGCTCTATATCTGTGAAATATGTTATTGACATTTTAGTGGGGATTGTGTTGAATCTATAAACAGCTTTGGGTAGTATGGACATTTTGATGATGTTAATTCTTCCAATCCGTGAACATGGAATATGCTTCCATTTATTTGTCTCTTTCTTAATTTCTTTCTTCAGTCTTGTGTAGTTTTCTGAGTGCAGATCTATTTTCTCCTTGGTTAGGTTTATTCCTAGGTACTTTATTTTTCTTGTTGCTATAGCAAGTGGGATTTTTCCCCCTTATTTCTGATTCTGATATTTCATTGTTGGTGTATAAAAATACCATCAACTTCTGAATATTGACTTTGTATCCCGCCGTTTTGCCAAATTCACTTATTAGGTCAAGTAGTTTTTTGGTGGAGCCTATAGTGTTTTCTATATACACTATCATGTCATCTCCAAACAATGACAGAACGTGAAAGAACTTTGCTGAGATTAATGTACAAGGAAGGAAAAGCGCAGACCAACTAGTGAGCGAGGCTGGGCTCCGAGCTTGCGACTGATAAGCTGAGTGTAGGCTAATCTGCCAAGGCATCTTGGGGCCCTCAAATAGGGGCGGAACAGTGAATGGGTTTGCAGAAATAAGGGCGTTGCATGGTTGTGTCAGGTGTTATAACTACCTGTTCTTATCTCTGGGGACATAGGTTACTGAATGCTGCCATGAAGGAAATGTTTGCAACAGTAACACAGCTTAACCCCTTAGGTTGAGTCTCAGCCTTTACATGGGATTTACTGAGCTCTAACTACTTTCACAACATGCTCTGCAGTGAGCAAGTATGAAGGACGACAGTAACGCCAAGTGACTTAGAATTCCTAGGAAATTGGATGTGGGATCATGGAAATTTCTGGTTGAGAACTAGTACTCATCTCTGCCTTATAATGTATGTGTGCACAACCATCTTTTCTTACTTTTGTTACTCTGTTTTGTTACAACCCTCTTTTCTTACTCTGTTTTGTTACTATGGCTTTTTTACCAATTACTTGCTCCTGGGAGCCAATTTACATATTCCTAGTATTTGGAGCAGACATCACTGGCTGGCCACCCAACAGCCATACCTCCCTCTTCTCTGTTAATAGAGGTAGCTATGTGTCCAGCCCCAGGGACTGAATCATATTTGTTTATTCTAATTCTATTCTGATTGGTCTAGGGTGAGGCACATTATCCAATTCTGGCAAATGAAACATAAGTTGACACTTAATGTGGGGATTTGGGGACAGGTTTTCCAGCCTGATAAGAAAGAGACCTGAGAAGGCACCTCGTGTTGTCAGGTGAAGTTGAGTAGCCTTTGTGTGAGGACCTGATATTTCGAGCTGCTGTAGCCTTTTCGTGACCTTGAAGAAGCACTGTTGACACGGTGAGATTTCAGAGATGTTGAACTCCTGAAGAAACCCTGTAATGATCTAACTCTGGTCTTGTTTAAAAAAAATAACAACTCTGGCCCTATCTGTTTAATCCAGTTGTAGCCAGGTTTTCTGACTTTACAACCGAAGCCTCCTGATTGATACAGCAGTCAAAGCCGCGGGCTTTGAAGTCAGACATACTTATACTGGAGTTCCAGATGCACCACTAGTAGGCAGTCTGACGCTGGATCTAAGTTGCTGAGTCTTTCTGTGCCTTAGTTGCTTTATCTTTAAAAATGGGGGTAACCATAATAATAAAAAAGAATAACTCATAGATTGTAAGGACTAAATGAGAGATTGCATAGATACTGATAGCACACAATAACTATTCAACAAATGTTAGCTATTATAATTATGATCGCCTCCATCTTAAGTCTTCAAAAAAAAGCCCCAGGATTTGGGAAGAACTGGAACGTGCCGAGACGTGGTGATGGGCGCCGTGTCTGCCAGGGGCGCTGGTGGGAATGAGGGGGGACCATGGCACTCGGAAGGGGAGATGTGAGGACGTTGATTCCTTCCCAGAGTCATAAGCTCATCACCCTTCCTGTTCACCCCGAAGGGGCAGTTGTGGAGAAAGTGAGGGCCAGGTCCTATGTGGCCAGCAGACGATCTCTTGGCCAAAACAGTGTTTTAAGAAGTTAAATTACTAGCTTACATCTAAAAAGTGAAAGATTCCATATAAAATCTAGATCTATCTCTGATATTCTTGTAATTATATTTAAAAATGAAAGCCCCTATTTGTTTAATCCACTCAATCTGGTATTCTAATTTTATAGTCATTCACATTCTAATGGATAAAGGCACGGGCTTGGAGATCAGACAGACCTGGGCCTTTGAGAGGGTAGCGTGGAGCCCGGGCTTTCTGTCAGCCCAGGGACGCTCGGTCATCCACGTCACTGTGCTTGGATGTCTCAGTGGTGTCTCCAGTGAGGAAGGCTCCGGAGGCCTGCCCTGCCCAGGCAGGTGAAGGAAGGACGCTGCGCTTTTATAGGGGAACCCAGCCAAAGGTGGGTGATCGGCATGCTTCCCTGTCCACATTTTTGGTGCCTGAACTACAAGATTCTTAACTAGTCAACCTTGCAAATACAATGAACTAGATTTTGTCAAAGATCCAAATTTTGTCTGTGTGCGTACATACATGAAAGCCACACGCAGTGTAGCGGCCCTAGGCTCTTGCTCTGATACTGAGCCTCCCGTATCCAAGTTTGGCTACAATGCCTACAGAACTTGAACAAATCACTTAACCTCTAAAACCCACTTTCCTTATCTTCAAGATGGGGTTAATAGTAACTGTCTCATCGGGTTGTTAGGATTCAATGAGGTAAAGGACGAAGAGTGCCAGCTGGGGGAGGTAAATGGATAGCCAGTGCCAGCTTATGACTATTACCCCTGGAAGCGTGAGGCTGGCGGTGGCCGGAACGACCAGGCCTAGGAGCCTTGCGTTTTCCTTGCCAACCTGAGTTGAAAGAGAACAATTCAGGCAGACAGCTGAAGCTTCGAATGCCCTTTTTCTGTGAGCCTCTTTCCAGTTTGATTTCAGCAAAAACGTTGAGCAGCAAGAGGCATGCCAGCAGCTGGGCGACTGTGCAGAGCTGTTCTTCTTCCAGCAGAGGCCCCTTGTGCGCAGGAAATGAGGCTGGTGGCAGGCGGGTGGGCTGTCCTGGGCCAGGGCACTGGTTCCAGGAGCTTCCCCAGTAGGAGGCAGGGAAGGGACCCCAAGAAAGAACTTGCAGGGCCTCCACTCCCACTCCACCCCTCTCTGGGCCTCAGAGAGCTGGGTGCCAGTGTGCTGCAAGGCAAGTCTTTCTTGAAAGAAAGGGGGGAGTGGAGGCAAAAAGGGTGGGGTGGGGAGGAAGAGAGAGAAGAGGAGAAAGGGAAAGAGAATAAGAGAGAGAGAATGAGGAGAGGGAGGGATGGAGGAGGGAGAGAGGGAGGGATGGAGGAGGGAGAGAGGGAGGAAGAGAGGGAGGGAGAGGGAAGGAGGGAGGGAGGAAGGATGACAACAGGAGAGTTCTGGAATTCCTGTTTCCCCTCAGGCTCCAGCGAGGCTGCTGGGAAGTGTCAGACCTGCACAGCAACATTTTCTGCTGTATCTTTGTTTACTTCCTTTCCATCCAGTGTTGCTACCTTGGCGAAAGGGTGGCATCTGAATGACTTTTAATCCTATTTAATTACAATGGATCTCTGAAAATTTAGCGCAAAGCCTCCAGAATAAATGATTGATAGGGGAGACCTCAGATGTGCCTTAGCGGGCACAGTAATCGACCAATAAGGAAATGGCTGAGACTGAGTCAGGGCATGATTAAAGAAAGGAACGATATCCTGGTGACTAAGACGGCGTGGCGGAGGTGTTTTCCCTGGCCCGGCAGGGCCTCTCCTCCCTAAGAGTTGGCCATGTAGGCGTGTAGATGACTCAGTGCCTACACATACTTTCTTGAAGGTTTAAACGTGGCACCTCTGCCTTTCAGAACCAACATGGTCCCTGGTCCATGTGCTGTGTGCATATGCTGATCATCATTCAAGACGTGCCTTTGGCATGGTAGGAAGGCAGTCCGGCCAAATGGTGGCTGTGACCTTCCCAGATCAGCCCTGGGAGGGGTAAGATGGCAAGGACTGCTTTGGCATCAGGCTGAGTGACCTTTCGTCCATGAGGACATCAGTACTTCCTCAGCATGTCCATCCCCTCGTGAGGGGAGGTAAAGTAACACCAGCACTGTGCTCCAGGACAGTGACAGGACCGGGGCAAGGGTTGCACGTAGAGGAGACCGGAGCCGTTGTTTGGGGATGTTTTGCCCCTCGTGCAGGCCCTTGCCTGGAGCTGTGGTGGAGGGGTGTTCCCATGTGGTGGTTTCTGGTCCCGTGGCTGTGGGCCAGGCCGAGTTCCACTGGGAGCAGGACTCCACACTGACATGTGGGTGCACAGGTTGGAAGCCCTGGCTTGAATTGCTGGGCAGAATGGGACAGACTGTGGAGGAAAAAGCCGCTGAGGGCGCCAAAGCAGGAGGAGGAGAGTGCGGCCAGGAGGGTGGGCAGGGGAAAGCCAGCATGATGCTCTTGGCTGCCCCTCGGGAGCTCACAGGGACTAGAGCCCAGGGCTGTGTGCGCCCCCACAGCTCAGTCCATTTGTTGACAGGATGCCAGCTTCCTGCTACTGTGCCAGCCTTCCCTCTCCTGGGCACGCCCGTGACCCAGCCCTCCGGAGTGGCCCTGGGCTGCCGAGCGAGGCCTAGGAGCACAGGGTGAGCACTGCCCACTGAGTCCAGCCCTCACTCTTTATGCTACACCAGGGACCTTGGGCCACCAGCATGTTTATCGTTTGGTGGAAAATGGCAGGAGTTGAAACCTTCCCCCCCCCACCCCCCCGTTTACCTTTGAGATTGTTGTGAGAGTATTTGAAAATATTTTGTAAATAAAAGCATTACTGTTTAAAGGTTTTGTTTTGTCAGAAGTTTTTTTTTTTAAATTAAAAACTACAAATGTAAACTTATTTCAAAAGCAAAAGGGAACATTTATGTTTGAACAAAGTGATAAATAGGTGTTCTGCAAAAGGAAAAAAGAAATCTATGGCATGAAGTTTGTCATTTAAATTTTTTAAGCAAAAATAAGTTGTGGATGCTTGCCTAAGGAAAGGGAAGGGGAGCTGCAAAAACAGTTTGGAAGTGAAAAAAAATCTTTCTCTTTTTGCCAGAGAATACACTGAGCAACCTGGTTGTCTGGGGTCCAAAAGCAACTCATAACCATGCCTGGTTTGCAGATACAATGAGCTCCCATCCATTGTATGCCTCCAGGCTCCGTCTCACCGTCTTCAGCACCAACTTTGCTTCCTGGGTCCCCAGAAGGAGTCCTGGGAAAAAGGGTTTCTTGGGTTCTGTTTCATCTGCTAACCTTCCCGTCTGGAGAGAATATTATTTCCCAAACAGCCAACTCCTGCTCCTTTCCCATTCATCTGAAAATTGGGAATCTAAGTCCTCCCAGTGCTCTGCAGGTCACAGAAAGGTGACCTGGCTTGCCCCTCTCCGATGAGCAGGATCTCAGGGGCAACGGCCCCTTGCAGACCTTTGGCCTAGCCTTCAACAAGACCAGGCCCTCCCGTAGAGCAGGGGTCCTCCCTGAAGCAGTGCAGGGGCCCAAAGTCTTCACAGTAACTCCCCCATCTAGTACCCTTGGTCATCCCTGAGGATTTCCTTAAGAGAAGCTGTGACTTTGTCCTTACCATGTAACTTTCATTCTTAATCCTGGGAAATGATTTTGCTTTTGGTGATGGCCATTTACTGTGATTGCAGATGACTTTCAGAGTGAAAGAATATTTGCATACAAGTTGGAACTAGACAGAACCCTCAGGTTCGGCCTCCATCATTTGGGTAAGGAGTCTTGGCCTGTGCCAGAGACTGGAACCTGTTCACCAAAATCCACCCCCATCCCAATAATGGGACCAAAGTGGATCATCCCAACAGCCTCCCTGCTCTTAGTGTATCCTGGGCCTGTAGCTTCTCTCCTGTGTGTACTCACCCCTCTATGTTCTTTTGTCCTCCTGGCTGACAGGGACCATCACCCCCAGCAAGCCCTCAGCAGCTGAGAGTGGGAGAAGAATGACTGTCAGCTGGGATCCCTTCGTGACGAAGTGGAAGAGAGACACCCTACCCGCCCTGTCCCCTGCTGCAACTGTGGTTTGTTAAAGCATGTTACTGGAATCAGCAGATCCTGCAGCTAAATGCTCTATGTGCGCCCAGTCTCCTCATCTGTAAAAGAGGGACATTTTTACTTCACGGGGCTTTTGAACAAGTAACATAAAATAATGAACGATGACCATTCGTTGTAGTGCCTGGTCAATGTAATAGATGGTCAAGAAATCTTTGTTTTTTGAGGGGTGTTGTGATATTTCAATGAAATAACCATTTTGAAAAGAGATATCAACATGGGAAATCTGGCAGATGGAAGTGAGAAGAAGCCCCTTCTAAGATGTTTGAACAATTAATTGATGAAACTAGTCACTTCTCCAGGGTAATGGCAACAGGGCATTGTAGACAGAATCCATAGTTATGTGGAATGACGGTCATTTAATTTCAAGCCCCTCCTCAGCACTGCCCCCAACCCCAAAGTCAATTGATGAACCTGGAAAACCAATGGACAGGAACTTGTATTCCCTGGGACTGGTGTTTAAACAAAGCAGTAGGACTATAGGGAGGACTGTATGAGGAGATGCTTTCACACTGTGAGTGTTTAAAAAAAAAGATGGCAACCGGGGTGATTTATTTAGGTGACCTTCAAGAAACCGTCCAGTTCCAAGTTCTGTGATCCTTAAGAAAATAAACAGAGCTTTAGTTTCATCTTCTCTTGACTCCTGTGCCTTCCCAAGCCCATCATTAGCTGGGGAAGCACAAATCAGAAAGAAAATTCCTCCCCAAAGCACAAAATAAGGAGAAAGTGATAAAACCAGTGGTCTCTGGTCCATGAAAAATTCATATAAGCATTTTATTCTGTTGTGAGGGGAAAAAAGCAAATCACATTAGTATTTAAGCAACATATACTTTTAGTAATAGTCTTGGTTCATTTTGCCTTTTGGGAGGGTTTTAAGTCCGTGCTTTTTGTACAGATTTGTATGGGTTTTTTTTCCTCTTTTAAATATAGCATCTTTTCTTCAAAGGACTTCAGACATCATTAAACTATAAGCTGTGGAATCAGATCTGGATTTGAATCTTGGGTGAGTTAATATTTAGATGTTTCCTCATTATAAAATTTGGGTCAAATATGTACCTGATAAGGATGTCTCGAGAATATGAGAAATCATTAATGCAAAGGGCCATGAAATAAATGCTCACAGCTGAGCAAGAAGACAGGCGGGAAGGAGCCGGGTGGAGCGCTGCAGGGACGCGGGGTCTGAAGGAGCAGCAGCAGGGCTTCCTTCTGCCAGAGAAGAAAGACAGCTGATCCTGGGAAAGTCTAGGTTATGCCTGCAGAGTACAGAAACATCAAAAGGAGACGGGGATTCTGAGGAAGCTATTTTTAAATGGCTTCCTGCTGAAAGACAAGCTTTCAGGGAAGGTTTAGTGCAGGCCCGTTGCAGCTTTCCACCTGAGCTCCCGTCCCTTCTGGCATCCGTCCCTGTCTGCTGGTACAAAGTGAGAGACGCCTGCCTCAGAGGCACCGCTGGCATTGTTGCCTTTTCTTCAGAGCTCCTTGCAGAGGCTCTGGTCAGCACTGCGATTCGGGAGGAAAAAGAGGAAGCTTCTGGAACTGAAGAGAAATGGGGCTTTCTATTAAAAAAGGAGAATGTTATTTTTAGTCTCAGCATGAGTTGCTTAGTTGTTCCTCCTCCTGTCAGCTTCTCATAAAGTGACCTTCTGGTATGGGAACTCTCAGGTCAGAGACCTGGAGAATGGTAACAATCCACTCTCCACGCCTAGGGTTTGACACATCTACCATTACTTCATTTACGCCTGATCTGCTTTTGGGCGGAGCTCAGTGGAGCGGTCGGACTAGGACTACTCCGAGGGCGTCGGCTGAGGGAGCACAGAGGCTAGTGAGCACAGAGGCTAGTCAGGTTTGACTCAGCGGCTGGTGCCTGGAGTCGTCTCGTCTTGACTCTCTCATGTATCTGCTGGTTGATGTTGGTACTGGCTGTGACCTCAGGGAAGGCTGTTGGCTGAACACGTACACATGGCTTCTCCATGTGGCCACCTGGCTCCCTAAGGGCCTGGTAACCTGGTTCCAAGAGGGAGGCACTTAGGGCTGGGCAGAGGTTGTACTGCATTTTCTGACCTAAGCTTGGAAGTCACTTAGCCCCCACTCTGTTCTCATCACAGGTCCTCCTAGGTTCACAGGTAGGACCCCTCCCCTTGGTGGGAGGAGTGTCAGCATGGCACTGGAAGACGGGAGGTCTTATTGTGGCCGGATGAAAAATAACTGATACAAAGAGGAAATGGTGGAGGGGTGGAGGCATGGGCTTGGCGTTGGAGAATTAAAGGAAGTCAGATTTTTTTCTTTTGGTTTAAAGATACAACTTTCAAAAACTGATTTAATGGGTTGCGACATGTGGAGAAATGGCAATGTAAAAGCAAGCAGAAGAATAAAAAAAAAAATGCATTCATCTGGGGGACACTGCAAAATGAAGAACCTGAACTATTTTACACCACTGAACAGTCTTATTCAGAAAGGCCTTCTCTATTTCAAGGTTATTTGTCCATGATTTCCAGTATTTCTATGGTTTAATTTTTGATAGATATGGAAATTATTTTGATGAGAGGGACATAGTTCAGATTGATTTTTTTCTTAGTTGGAACATACACTTACTGATTAACCATCTTTTCCTCATTATTTTGAAACTTTATCATAAACTAAATTCCTATATATTTGGAGGTCTACTTTTGGACTCTATTATTATTATCATTCTCACCTGAGGACATGCTTATTGATTTTTACAGAGAGGGGAAGGGAGGAAGAGAAATAAGGAAGAAACATCGATGTAAGAAACGTCTATCGGTTGGTTGCCTCTCATATGCTCCCTGACCAGGGACCAAACCCACAACCTAGGCATGTGCCCTGACCAGGAATTGAACCTGTGACCTTTGGTTTATGGGATGATGCCCCAACCAACTGGGCCCCACTAGCCAGGGTGTGGATGCAATTATTTTAATCTGCTCTCTTATCCTACCAAGGTAATTCTCCAACTCATGAGCTCTGGAGCTAAAGAGACCTGGGTGTAAACTCAGAAGCTGCTTAGCCACTGCCTACTGGAACTCTTGAAGCCTCAATTTCCTTTTCTGCAAATCGTGGCTACGTCCACCTACCTCACTGGGTTATTTTCATGCCTTTGCATGCTGTGCAAAATTGGTCAGCGGAGTTCCCAGCATTTGTTCTCCAGGAGGTTCCCAGGTTGGGTTCTCTGGGAAGCTGGCTCTGAGGTGGAGACCCCTGTGCGGAGTGTTTCTTTCGGAGTGCCCCGGGGTCTACACCTGTGGCAAGGAGGGCAAAGATGAGTACCAGGCAGAGGGAAGAGTTCAGCTGTGCTGCAGGCCCAAACAACACCTCGGCCAACCTTGAAGGGCTCTGGAGGTCACACAGCTCTCTAACGTTATCCTGGGTTGAACAGGCTTTCATATACCACGTCAATCAGTGTTATATATGTGGGACCACCATGGAAAGGGACATGACCTGGGTGAAGTAGCTTTCTGCAGCCGAGGCCATTTGCCAAGTGTGCTTCCCATGGCGGGGCTGGTAAGTCCTTTGTGAAAGAGGGCTGCGGGCTGCACATCACGGTGGTGGATCTACCACAGCGCCTCATTCACTTTTCATTTCTCCTCTCCCTTATTTCCAACTCTTCGAGTGAAGAGTTCAGCAGAGCTTCATGCTGGAAGGTTTCTGGCACAGGACCCGCTGGCATGCTGACATTTCACTACTGTAGGCATCACGAGGGCACGGAGAACATGTTCAGGGTCAAGGAGGAAGAGTTTTGCATGAGCTGGAGGAGGCGCCGCCTGAATGCAATGAGCCAAGCAAGGATTTAACAAGCCCAAGGCTTTCATCTCGGATTAAAGCGCTTTTCTTTTGGTAATTTTTGTTTATTTCTGGATAAAAAAATTGACTCCACAGAGGACTATGAATGTGATAACCAGGCTGTGGAATGATCCCGTGGTTACAGGGAAAGTATCTGTATAGATCCAACAAGATAAGGCCATCGATTTGCTTTTTCTTTTATTATAAAAGTAAAATAAAAAATAGCATTTATAAATCCAACATTTTTTCTCTTAAAGTATTTGATCTAAAAACATATTTACAATAGCAAAATGCAGAAAAGGGGGAAAATACCATTTTCAGCACTGATTGTAACCGTGTTTAAATATTGGCACGTTCATGTTCTTTTTTCAAATCACAGAGATAACCACATTAGAAAAGACAGTAAGTCTTTTGTAATTACATACCAAGAGACTCTCATTTTAAAATATCTCATTTAAAATATTCTCAATAAAATGTTAAGAATTTTCTTAATTCTTAATCTGAATGCACGACAGTGCTGTGGACAGTCAGGAAGAGAACACCGGGTGGGGACTGTTACATCTTCTAATGATGGGACACAAGAGTGGGACAGCAGCAATGACAACAGAAAGCAGCTGGGAAAGCTCAACAAGGTACCTCACGTCCGATGAGGCACCAGCGCCACCAAAGGCTGTGACTGCTAGATACTATCTGCAAGTGAGCCGGACTGAAATTCGTTTAAGAACCAAGAAAGGAAGCCAAGTTTAAAAGGCCTTGAGTAAATCCAGAACAATCCAGGCCAGCCGGTTTTTCTCCGAGCACCTTGGATGCATTTTCCTTCCTCCTTTTGGACAATGTGGTAGAGTTTCCGAACTCTGGTTTACAGGATGCTGGAAATTGCCAGAGGGCTAAATTTTGCCTTCTATAGGTCCTTCCTGCCCATAATCGTGGGGCATTTTGTTCAGAGTTAGCAATGAGCTGCTGCTGGTCAGAGACTCTGTAAAGCTGAGTTTGTGGAAGGATGTCTCCACGCCGCTGTCACAGATGCTGTCACCATGGAGCTCATCTGAGGGAAGAAAACATGCACTCACTGGGGTAGAGCTGGAAACAAGGCAGAGCCTTCGCTCTTGTACACCTGTCATTCTAGCCGGGCTCCAAGTCTGGATCTAAAAGACGTATGTGCTATTCTCGCCCATTAGCTTCTACGAGTCACCACATTTCGCCTCCACTGCCCACCTGTTTGCTCCTGTTCGCAGTGGGGGGAGGGGCAGAAAGCACCCAGAGTAATATAAAAACCGTGAAGACGCCAAAATTAGCCAAATGTTTTCACATCTCTTTTCCTATGACCTAGCCTCATGTTTATCAGAATCCTTTCTGAATTCTCTAGACCCAATATGTACCTTTCTTTCTTAGAAATTGGTTGTATTTTTCCAACCACTACATTACCTATTTCATAGCTGAAATGGGGGAAACTGCTGAACCTAGGCAAAATAAATTGACAGAAGTAGGAACTAAAGGTATCTTTCTGGGCCTCATATGCTATTAAGCACTATACACGGCCTCAAAAAACATTTTGTTAGCACACATACAAAAAAAGGTAGTTTTGATGAAAATGAGTCTATACCTAGACAATTAGGTCAGTATCTCCTTGTTAAGAAGCCTCTTTAGGGATCTAAATGAACAATGCGAATTATTTCCTACAGATA
Source organism: Mormoops blainvillei (assembly GCA_004026545.1). Taxonomy (NCBI): domain Eukaryota; kingdom Metazoa; phylum Chordata; class Mammalia; order Chiroptera; family Mormoopidae; genus Mormoops; species Mormoops blainvillei. Next base: position 65,539 of record PVJD01001118.1, read on the forward strand.
GAGAGTGATCAAGGGAACAGAAGTCTAATAGACCTGAATCAAAATGTTATCTTCTTCTATGTTAGATTCCAATATTAAAATTAAGACTTTAATGGCAATGACACGGCTATTGTCTTGTTATTTATTGATTTACTCAATCAACGAATCTTTATTGGGTTGCTATTATGTGCTGGGAACTGGGGTATTTAAAAAAAATAATGACAAATGAAGGCCTTAATACTTTTTAATATAGAAGGAGCCATTTCTTTGTGTGGAGGGAACATCAGGTCATAAGACAGGAGTTGGGGTTTGGTTTTCGGGTGGATACATCATTTCTTTCTACGCTGATGCTGAAACCGAACGGCAGGGAGGAGCCGGGAAGGCGAGGGTCTGGGCGGGGCGGGGCGGGGCCGAGGCCGGAGGCTGGACGCGGGAGCCGGGGAGCAGAAGCAATGCGGAGCTGCAGGGCAGTGCGGAAGGCCGACGAAAGCCATGTTCAAAGCGAGAACGGACAAAGAAGGGACACTGCCTTTATTGCTCACTGCCCTGTGTTCAAACGCTCCAACGGTGCTAAGCACACAGGATGTGCTCAGTAAAGATCTGCTGAATGGATGAATGGATGGGAGGGTATGCAACAGAAGGACTGTAATCTCACTAATTTTTTAAACTGCCTGTTGTGTGGAGGATGAACTGAGGGGGAACCAGGAGACTGATCAGCGGCTGCTGTGGGAAGGGAGACAGGCAGGCAACGGTGGTGGACTGGACGAGGGCAGTGGTTGCCAAGAGGAAGAAACCTGATGGCTGGCTGTATGTGATTAGAACCAGGAAACATTCATGGGCCAGTCTTGGGCTTTTGTCTTAACCTCCTGGAGGATGGCCGTGCTTCGGACTGATGTGGCCGACATTCAGCTCACGTCGGGTATCGACCGTCCCATGTAAGTAAGGGCAAGTAAGGAGGGCCCAGGACTGGGGTCTAGAAGGTTGTGACTTTAAAAGGGGCATGTGGAGAGGGCAGTGCGGTGAGTATGCTCTGGAAAAGCCAGGAGGGGCGAATGGTGAAACAGGAGGGAACGGTCAACTGTGAGGTGTGCTGGGAGCACTGGAGAAGATGAGAAGGATGGCGAGCAGGCGACCAGATCCTGGGATTCCTGCCGAGAGCAGGCCCGGCAGAGGGCTGGGATGGGCCCTGCCTGCAGGGCCCGAGGAGAGAAGGCAGAAAGAATAGCACGACAAAACCCTCCTGAGCAGCTCTGCTGTGTAGGAGAGCAGAGGGATTGGGCTGTGGGGAAGGGGGAAGTGGGGTAAGAGAAGTGTTTTTTCTTTTTGTTTGATTTATCTTGAAAACGTGAGGGAAACCATAGCACGCCTGCTAAGTGATCTAGTGGGAGGGAAAAATTGTGAGTACAGGGGCATGGGTGCGGGGGCTAAAAAGCAAGCACATGAAATGGCTGCTTAGAGAGTGGGAAAATAAAGGGAACACAGCATTGCTGGGCTGAGAGGTCAGTCCACTATGTTCTGCATTTTAGATGGCTGACAGACAAACCCAGTAATGGTGGGAGACAAGGTCGGTGTCGTGAACCCCGGGAGGAGGCTGAGGAGCTGAGGAGGGTGTGGTGGGAAAACCAGTGTCCATCCAGTCTGGCTGCCAATGCTGGCTCTAGTGCATTTTTCTCTTTTAAATTTAAAAGACGAGAGAAATAATATTTACCTTACCCACCCACATCACCTTTTTATAGCATCTACTGTGAATCTAAGTAGCTCACATATAACTGTGATCGTTCCTGGGGACAGCCCCTTACCTGCACAGAGGTGTCAGGTCAGGGTTGTGGGGGCGGGCAGGAGGTAGAACTTTTGAGCCCCCAGCAGGGAGGAAACAGACACCTGGGACCATATATTCAGGAGATAACGATGGGGAGCACGTGCCATAGCCCAAGAGAGTGAACGCACTGGCCTAACACACCGGCCCGGGAAACAGGAAAATATCTCAATTGCTTTTTCTTTTTCTTTACCTATTTGCTGTCTTGTGGAGTCAGGTGAGAGAGGCAGTGAGTGGGCCCGAGAGGCGGTCTTCACTGGGCTGGGGACTGTGGTGCCTGAGGTGCAGAAGGCCGCCTGGATCACTTCGATCGCTTCAGTGTAGCCCATCTGTCTCAGGGCCTCCAGCAGTTCCCTTATCGTCCCTCCAGAGACCTGCAGGAAAGAAACGAAGAAAGAGTGTGTTCTTGTGTGAAAACCTGTACAAGGAACGACCAGTCGGGCTGCAAGCACGACAGCACATGTCTTCCCTCTGCCAAGCTGCCTTCTCCACCGTGAGAGGCAGGTGGTCCTGGAAAGGTCAGAGCAAAGAGCGTCTAAGAAAATACTGTCTTTGAGTTAAGTTTCCTGTTTTAGCTCAAAGAGCACTCAGAAAATGACAGAGAAGCAGTTGGTAGTAAGCACAGATTGAGAGGGAGAGGGAGAGGGAGACGCCGAGGCAGGGAGGCGGCCCAGAGCTGAGTTGATGCAGTGTCCCTCTTTAAGCGGAGGCTCTAAAACCACTGAGAAACAAGAGCTATCAATAAAGTTTTCAAAAGAAAATAATTTCGCCCCATATTTTTCTATCTTTTTGTTTTAGAAATCACCAGGGAATGACTCTGCAAGTAGTTACCTCCTGACACGTAATCAAGGCACGATCTTGGGTACAGGAAGCAATGAATGCTGATCATGGTCTATGGTGTTTGTTCAGGGACATCAAAGTTCTGTGACCATCTTGACCCCCTAAAAGTAGCATTTTTGCAGAAAATCTCAAGGTATTTGAAAACAGGGAACATCTCTAGGTATCCGAAAACAGCCTTTCAGGAAAGAGGGCTTCAATATTAGCCTGGGCCTCCCTCCCAGGACATGGGTAATGATGCAGTTTTCTTCTTCACAATGAAGGGAGAGGGAAGGCTTTTGTGCCCAGCAGTAATGTTAACGGAGCAAAGTCAAATAAATATAGTTAGCAATGTCAGGTGATGTCTTACCTCATAGTTGTCCATGAGAGTTTTGGAAGGAGCAGGACTCAGCCGGAAGGCATTATTGAGTATCCCCAGACCTAATTTCTGTGCCAGAGTAGCCCAGTTTTTGTCTGGATCAGGAAATTCTAGCAACTTGTAGAGCTGCAACTTTGCATCTTCAGTCAGCTGTTTCATGTCTCCTGAAGGAAATGAAGAAGAAACACGACTGTCCTAGCCGAACAGAGACACGTGGATGGATGGAGTGATGGCTGCCACGCTGCTCACCCCGCAACGCCTCCTGGAGGCGGTCACACCTCCTGACCTCAGAGTCAGCAGAAGCCAGCCAAGTACCAGCAGTACTCAGGGAAATATCTCAGCTGCTTTTTCTTTATTTTTCTTTACCTATTCGCTGGAGGCAGGTGGGAGATTACAACTGCGTATCCCCCTTCGCACCTCAGGCTGTCCTGATTCTGAAATAACCTTTGTGCCATCTGCAGAACACCCCAGGAGATGCCGGCTCTCCCCCGCCCCCTTCAAATGACAGCGTGGCGATAACACTGGTTGCAAGAACTCACCTTGTGCCAGTAAATCATCAGATGTAAACTCTGGCTCATATGGTTTCCCGTTTAATATGTCAAACACCTGTTGGGAGAAAAACATGGGAAACAATTGCACATCAAAGGGACCACGAGGGCAATCTATTGTTGTTGTTGTTGGTCATTAAGAATTCAGAATGTCCTTCCTAGGTGGTTCTAGTAACCCAAAGATAGAAGAGTGGAGAGAGGAGTCAATGCCATGGCTCAAGGGGTACGCAGGCCTTTTGGGGCTTTGGGCCAGGAGGCTGCATTCCATGGCGCTGTCTGAGAAGGGTTGGAGGACCCAACCCTTCCTCACAGAGAGCAAGGGCCAGGCCCTTCTGAGGGACAAAGGCAGTCCATGCTGCCGCATCAGCCACGTCTTGGTCAGGGTCCTTGGTCAGTGATCCGGGCAAGGACTAGCCTTCCTCGGAGCTGTGAGGCTGCGTCCCCTCGCTGCCCCCTCCTCCCCTGTAAAAGGCTTATGAGAATGAGTTTTACAAACTTGCTCAAAGTGAGGTGCAGAAAAGCTGACAGGGCTTGGTGTTAGCCTTCTAGCATCTAAAGTCTAACTGAGGGGCCAGAAAAGTGATAAGTTAAAACAAACAAAATCCCATAGCTGTGGAGGCCTTTCTGTGTTCTCTGCAGTCACTTTGCGGCTGGTTGACCTGCGGAAGGATGACTTGGTTGCTGAAGTGGGTTATCTGCCTTCTGTGGTGAGGCTTCTGGGAAAGCCAGGTGCTCAGTGTAAAAGAGAACCATGTGGTCTCTGCCGGGGTCACTTAGCGCAGTCCACATGGGCCACGGGGAAGCAACAAGCGACTTTTGAATGTGGAGCAGCGCTTGCCCATAACAAAGCTGACTTTGTTGTGCTGGAGATCTGTGTGCTGCCCAAGTCCTTGCTCTGGCTCTCCTCGCTGGGCCAAAGAGACATGGTAACTGCTTTTCACCTTCAGATTTCTGATCAATGGAGTTTTGAGGAAGGCTTTAAGTCTGTTTACTCTGTTTATATTATTGAAATCCTCTGAGGACTCTCCAGTTTCCTTTTAAGTTGAGAAATCACTTAACCAAAGTTCAAGCAAACCGTAACATTTTATCCTCACTTCAGGAATTAAGACGGGACAATTCTGATGTGAGTTCTGAATGGATAACTCCTAATATGAATTTTGTGTTTTCTCTCGTCTACCCGCCTCTTACTACTGTGGTCTGCTGAGGTGTACACTTTCCCACTAAGAACTCTGCTGACCTAGATCATTCGTGGATAAGTTTTTCAAGATAAACACAGCTCTTGACAAGCAGACTTTCTTGAAAAATAAAAGGCATGTGTTTTGGGGAATGAAGACCCAGGAAAACGATCTGTTCTTACATTCCTGGACCTTTAGCTCCCCCGGAAGCTGCGATCAGACCGGAGTTACACTCACCTGCCAGTTGGTGGCCATATCTAGAGGCGTGGTTCCAGGCACGACTCCTTCGTCACCTCCATCCTTTTCCCAAGAGTCGTCCAGGTCATAGAGAGGCTCAAAGTTCTCCACCAGGGGGTCTGCTCCTGCAAAGTAAAGTTACACAGCATTAGGTAAACCCATATCTTGTCAACTTCCAACTGCCTGTAGGGGTCAGATTATATAAATATATAAAACATTAGTTAGAAACACATAAAACATATTTCTACTGAAATATCCAGAGACCGTCTTTTGAATTTGAATTTATTTTGACTGTAAAGGTGTCTGATGATACCCTATATAGCCAAGGACACTTTCAAAGCAAAACACTTGGAACACTCTGACTCTCGCATTTGATGCTGTAGGACAGTTTTAAATTAATGATGAATCTTTAATCTGGGGACTAATGACAGCACTTTGCAGAACATGGGGTGCACCCTCAGGATGAAGGTCCTAATGTTCAAATTTATGTGCATTTCTCAACTTCTTCTCCTATTTGCACAAAAGACCAAAGACGCTTGCTGTCTGGTGGCTACATGTTCAGTTTTATTCCTGGGTACAGCACTGCCAGGGCCCTAATCACTATGCACACAAACAAACAAACAAAAAAACAAAACACCAAATAAACCTCTGCTAGGATGTGTAGTTATCAAAGAATTTAGGGTTCATCTTGGAAAATCTAGTCTGTTCTTAGCCTGCAGCAGGAAACACCAAAAGTAACTCAAAGGTCAGAGCTAGAGTTACTCCTCCAAGGCTCACTGGCTATTTTAATAGGGAGTGTTTTGCTCAATGACTAATGAGCAGCAATAAGTTCCGCACACACTTTTGGGAAGAACAACTTGTTACTGTCTTGCCGGGAGAACATCTGATTTGAACTAATTTTAATAACAGGGGGCGCCGGGGGAGGAGCTGCGCGCTCCTTCTTACTTCGCTATGCTATTCCTGGCCTGGCTGACGAGGCAGTACGTGTCATCTGACCAGGAAAACAGTGGAGGCACTTAGGGGAACAATTCACAGGAATGAAGACCAGAGGAGCTGAGCTGTGTGGGTTCCTTAATGACCTTCTTCATGACTCTGATCTCAGCACTAGGTTTTTCATCTTGAGTTTCTTCATTTTTCTACTAAAGAATCTGCTACTTGCTACTCCTCCCATGGGATACTGAGAATTCAAGAGAAAGCATTTTTAAAGGGTTATAGTTTCCTGCCTGAAGGTATGTCTTCATTATGACCACTGACTTATCAAACTAGAGGGTCTTATTCAAGAGAAAGTTTAACTAGACAAAGGTGAAAAGAAAAGGCTGCTGTTGATCTAGCATATGATTTTACTTGTCGGAAAAAGGTGGTGCCCCAGAGAAGTTGTTCCTACATTTTTCCAGACTCAACTTTTTAAGACGGTATGTAACCTGCTTTTTTCTTGAACTTATAAAGCATTTATTTTCTAAAAAAATTTAATAACCTCTAAAGTAAATCAGACCTATCAGGGCAAGTTTGAGATACCAATTTCATTAAAGAGTTTTTGAAGTTCTGAATTGTCAAGGCAATAGAGATTCAAGGATGAGCAGGAATAATTTTTCTACACTTCAAAGGGCTAGAGGATTAGGTGGAATAACACCTGCAAATCCTTGAGCAAAACAGGGGAGAGAAGCACAGTAGGGAGAATAAAGTTTGGAAGTTCAGACTGACAAGGTGTGATTCATGGCTCTGTCACTCACTGGGGCCTGGGACTGAGACGCAAAAGCTTCTCTGGTCTGTTTCCTCAGCTGTAAGATGGGAAGAATCATAATAATGGGATTTATCTTAAGGGGTTATTGTGGATTAGGCAAGATTAAATGAGACAGTACAGGTGAAATGCCTAGCACAGAGCCTGGTACAAAGGTCAATAAACGCTAGCAATTTTTCGTGTCTCCCACATGACAGTACCCAATATGTGCCCCATTTGCTTTTTCCTATTACTTCAATTTCTAAGAGAACTTTCTTGCAAAAAGAGTCTTTAAATTATTTCTTATACCAATACATTTTTCTTCTGAGGACTTCTGACATGATGAGACTGGTACCACTCAGAATTCTATGAAGGAATTTAATTCAACTTTAAGATCTCCCGTCATGGCAGTCAACCTAAACCACCAAACCCCAAACAAACAGGTGAATTAGAGAATAAAAACTAGCATGACTCAGGGTGAGGCTCAGGATTACTAGCCCAAGCAGTGCTTTATAGCCGTCAAAGTGCGATCTGCCACAGAACTTCTCACTCGTGCCTTTCGGCAGCAGACCTGTGGCTTTAAGAAGGCGACAGGCTGCTCAACTGATGTTGGGTTTGCATTCCTGGTAACATTTTCCACAACTGCCTGCCAGGCCACCTTACCTGCTGCTTTAAGAAGCGCTGCCATCCGGGTGGACCCCCTCCCGGCCGCTATGTGCAGGGGCGTAGTTCCATCATAGGTGGTACTGTCTACGTCGGCATCACCCTGCAATCCAGCCCACACAGAACAGGGTCAGTCGAAGGTTCTCTTGCCCTTTTGCCCCCGTGTCCCAGTCTTCATGGCTCCTTGAGTTATATTACTAGTGCAGTTACTATTTGGGGCCGGCTCTGCCACTGAAACATTCCCCTATTAGAGCTCCCAGCCAAGGGGTGACAGAAATGTCTGAAGCTGCAGCTCTGAAGCCTTGCATAGACATGAAATAGACAGAGATGAATGAAGGGAGAAAGGCTGTTACCAACACCATTTTTTCACAAGAGTCCCCTAAACCTCCCTTGGAATTTAAAGCAAAGGCAAATGAGTGCATCCTTTACCTCCAGGAGCAGGTAGCCGGCCAAGGAGATGTTGTCATGCTCCACGGCCAGGTGCAGCGCTGTGCGACCCGACTTCTGCTCCGGAGCATTGATATCCGCGCCGGCGGCCACCAGCTGCTTCAGACAGGGCATGCTGTTGCTCATCATGGCTATGTGAATAGCGTTTTGACCTGCGGCCCAAACGCAAGGACAGACACGGAGTGGGAAGGCTGCTTTCAAGAGAGCTCTCGGTGGAGCTGAAGGAAATGACAAAGCTGGTCCACAGAAGGGGAGGTCTGATGGGTTTCGGCGCGCTTAGCGCCGAGTCTCTATTCCAGAGACGTCTTCACAGGCGCTGTAAGTCAGCTGCTCTGCATGTAAACCCACAGTCTCCTTCTATGTTCTCAGGAGATGCTGAAATGTTCTATGAACAAATGATGCTTTCCACACTTCAAACCCGGTGTTTTGTCAGGCCTCTGCTTTTTCTCCCACTAACTTTCCCAAGTCATCTTTAAAGGAGTCAGGTATGGTGAGCAAAAGAAATGCCCACAAGAGATGATGACTCCAGGTGACTAAGAAAAGCACTCTGGGTGCAAATCGAGTAATAACACATTTATCGACTACCTACTAACTGTTTAGAAGGCAGACAGAGAAGGTTATGCCACGACGCGTGATTTTTCTCTTACCTTCCCCGTTGGGATGGTCGATAAGTAGTGCTGCCTTTCTGTGCTTGAGTAAAATGCTGAGAATTTTATCGTGTCCTTCTTTGGCAGCCAGGTGTAAAACAGAGTTACCCAGGCGGTCCAGGAGGCTCAGGTCAGCCCCAGCCCTCAGCAAGTCCTCCACCACGGCCTCCTGCTTGGTGATCACTGCCAAGTGCAAGGGCGTCTGGGAAGTTGGAGAAGAAGTAGGAGATAACACTGTCAGTAGCAAACACTTATAACCCACAGGCTTGGCAGCAGATGGAGTCATACTGTGGGCCATTTTTCATTCCCAGATTAACTCCTCCCCTTTGTGAAGGAATCACTCCCTGTTTCATATCATATGCTAATAAAATATATGTACTGGACAGACTTTTAGCCACTCAATTATTAAGATTATTTTTCTATTTACGATTCTTCCTGTTTCTCACTTCAGCCCACTGATTCTGATCTACTGACTCACCAATTAGCAATTTCCATTTTCTGTAAATTCTAGTAGGACTCTATCTTCAGCTTATAATTCGATCTGTTAACAAATCAAATCAAGGCTATGGTTTTACTGAAGAAGTTTAAATGAGCCACTCAACAGAAACCAATTAACAAGGGTGCTGTCATTCTATACTGACATGGAAAATAAATTTGTTATATTAGAAAATATTGTTCCATGGTCTGGCTCCACGACGCCAATCAATAGAATTCTCCATCCCCTGTTTTGTAAAAGGTGTCAAAGGGTTCTTCGTAAGTGAAACCATAGCACCACCTCACTCAGAGGGCTCAGATGGACAAACAAGCTGACCTGCCGATACCTAATAGGTAAGTGAAGAGTCCATTCGATTCCCCTGCCCATGATGTAGCACCTCAGTCAATGCAAACGGGATGTTTTGAAAACTGCGTGTTTTCAAAATTGGTAGGACAAACAGTCACCAAAGTATCTTTCAAGGAACTGAGGCCACTGACAGAGAATATTTTTTACACAAATCAGTCTATTTCATAGGAACCTGTGAAATCCAGCCTGTGTAGTGACAATTTGCTTAAACTTTCCCTCTCAGTGAGCAGTTATATTGTAGCAGCAACAGCTAACAACACCCTGGCTGCCGCAGCAGGACCGCAGCACACGAACTTGGATGAACGATGCATGGCCGTCTAAGTCTCAGTTACAGTGACTGTAACCAAGAGAAACAAGAGAAGATTTTTTTGGGGGGGGCCTAATTCCCATTCTTCACTTTATTTTTTTTGTCTTTTTAGGACTATATCCCAGCTTGAAATGGAATGATATCCTCAAAACTTTAGATATATAGGCTCTTGGCTAAAAGCCTTCCTCTTAAAAAAAAAAAAGATAAAATAAAATATTTTTTTATTAGTCTGAAATGCTATTTGGGGAGATGGGAAAATAGAATGAGAAAAGAAGATCTGAAATGATATAACATTCCGAGATTAGGAATCATCTATAGTTTTAAAGCAATTCTTTTTCATATCATACAAACTCTCTCTTGTAAGACAGGATTTTTGTTTTGGAAGTTCTTAAAAAAGTCTTCTCCCATGGTACCACCAAAGGTTTTCCATGATATTTCAGGCTTTCCATCTTAAACCTCAGGATTATATCTCACACAATTACAAAATACGGGGAACTAAGAACCTTTATGCTATGCCTGTTGGCATGTGGACATATGCAAACATTCGTCAGAGCCAAGCAGGCAAATGACCCAGCAGCCCAACTCCTGCATAGATACCCGAGTGGTACAAATCCACAAGGGGGCCTGGGTGAGGATATTCGTCACAGTATTGGGTATGGTAGTGGGAAGCGAGAAGTTCCCGCTGCTGGGAAACAGGTATTTTATAGGTGGGAGATGTGCACTATGGGATTTCCTCAGGAACAAAAACAATGAACTAGTTCTATACCCAGGTGCATGGGTAAATCCCAGAAATAGAGAAGGAGGAAATGTAGTGACATGCAGCGCAAACCACTTATGCATTCTAAAAACATATGCATGAAGAATTATACAGGCACATGCAAATGAGTACATGTAAAACTGGTGAAACCTGAATAAGATCGTATCAATGTCAATTTCCTGGTTTTGATGATAAACTCCAGTTATGCAAGATGCTACCACTGGGGAAACTGGGTGAAGGGTACATGGGACCTTCTGGTACATTTTTTGCAACCACCTATGAACATATAATTGCATCAAAGTACAAGTGAAAGGAAAAAGTTAATGTAGAGCAGGACTAGTATGTATAACACAATGTGATTGTGTGTGAAAATATACTAATATATCTACCTATTTAAGGGATTAAGATTTACAAATTGCCAGTTATAAAACACTCATAGGGATGTAAATAAAGTACAGCATAGTGAATTTGGTCAATAATGTTATAATAATTTGTATGGTGTCAGATGGTTACTAGATTTTTCAGGGAATCACTTTATAAATTCTATAAATGTCTAGTCACCATGTTGTACACCTGAAATAGTGTATGTCGCTGTAACAGTGTATACACAATAGTGTATAATATTGTATGTCAACTGTAACTGAAAAATAAAAAAATACAGTGTATATGTTTATGTAGCTGATGTGTGGGAATATACTTATAGACACAATAGTTACATTTGGGAGTGGGGCTGGGAAACTTGTTTGCTGCCAGGGAGGGTAACTTGGATTTTCCAAGGAATGTACATCCTTCTGTGCCATTATAAAAACTATAAATATGTATTATATTTATAATAATTGAAAACATAAAAAATGCAGGCACCCCCTCCCCCCCAACTGTTTTATAGGAACACATGCAAACAAAATAACCCACATCAGACACACTGGAGTGGTTGTCTATGTTGGGGTGACGGGAAGGGAGAGGAAAACAGAGTTTAAAGGGAATAGATTTCAAAAATATTTTCCGAAAAATCTTAGCTCTTATGGACGTGGGTTATTTTGAGTGTGTCTCGAGGGGGTGGGTGAGGAGAGAGATTTGATTGTGACAGATGGCCACAGAAATGTTCTAAGATTAGAGAAAGGTATTTTGGGAGAATGTTTAAGACGATTGCCAAATAATCCAAATTACTTAGAGAACTGTTTAATTTCTCATCAAGAATAATGAACAGAGAACCTTTACAGTAGATAAACGAGAGTCTAAGTCTTAGTGGTTTCCAGCTCTCAAATCGAAGTTGCCATCGGGTGTGTGTAGTCTGAGACCTAGAGAGCATTCCAGGAGATGCAGAATCCTTGTCCACTGACAAGAGTACTGCTAAAGGAGGGAAAAAATAGGCCTGTGATCTCCCGAGAGTCCCTGAATCAGAAGGCTCGGGGGTGTCAAAGGTGGCGGTTTCAGGGTTTTGTCTCTAGCACGCTGGAGTCTCACTACATGTAACCAAATGACACAGTAAGGAGTTTAGCACATAATAAATTACAACTACTAATCCTTTTGTGTTGTGTCCTTTGCAGGTCCTATTTATAAACAGAAAAACAAGTGATTCCTTCATCCTGACCTACAGGCAGTGAAGTTAAGCAGTCTTTGAAAGGAGGACCGAGAAGTGACACCGTCCAATTCCCAGTGTGACTCGGGTGCTTGTGGTGGTGAAGAGAGCAGTCCCTCCAAAGGCCTGAGTGGGTCAGGCTTTATCGGCCAAATGGCTTTCCAAATACCAACTGCCCTCAAAATGGTATGAAAGATATTTGAAGAAGATATCCTTTAAATGTAGTAGTATATCTAAAACTGGACCTCACCCTAGTTATTTTATGAGTCAGTGAGGAATCCCTAACTTCGTTTGTCCTTTGATATTAAGCACAACAGCCAGAGAAGAAGCCTTACATCTAAAGGGAAATTGTTATTTTGCTTTATCAGGAAACTTATTCACAGATAAAAATCTACTGACAGCTACATGTAAACATTTTAGTATTTTGCTGTGAGGAAATAAAAATGATTCATGTTACCTCCTTTAAAAACTGAGAACTGGAACAGGCCCTTTATCATGTAAATGACTGTACGTGGTCACTGTCCATATCTTTAGAGTGAGAGAGATGCTTGAACCAGGTACCAGCACACCATCTAGGCCCAGGAGGACTGGGCAGTCCCTTGGGGTCGAGCGAAGGGAAGGAGAAAACAGACAGGCGAGCTGAGCAAGGGCGACACCAGTGTACTGGTGCAGGAGACTGATGGGGCCCCGAAGGCACCCCTGGGAGACGGCGGGGAGAGGCGGGAGCAGCCCTGGACAGCTGAGCCCTCCTCATCTTGTGCTAGTGTGGGTCTGTAGGTCCCTTAGCCAGAGGCTGGCCCCGGTTTCCGGGGTCCCAGGACCCAGCACCCAGCATCCAGGTTGTGGTTCTGCCCAAGCAGTTTTAATCCCCCTTCCTCACCTGACATCTGCACGAGCCCATCAGGCGGGCAGCCTCACCTAACTTCTGAGGCTCCACCTAAATTTCTCTCTTGGCAACTCTGAAGACCTCTGTAACGGAGCTGCTCAATTGCTTCTGAGCCCACTGAATTTTTATTTATACCTGATTTGGGCAAAACTCTTTGGTGTTTCCTGTTTTCTTCACTCTGAACTGTCATTCTGTTTTTGAAAGACATTTTTTCTTCCTCAAGCAGCCTTTTCATCTTTTTGTATTTTGATTTAATCAGCACCTTTTGTTTGATATACATTTAATCTAAATGTTGTCAAAATGTGTTTCATCAGACTTCAAAAATTCTTGTAAATTATTGTCTTTTCAAACTTAATCTTTTTCAATTTTACTTTTCTTGACAGATGTGATGCCTTTATGCTATGTTTTCCCTCTAAAATGAATCGACTCTTTGACAGCTTTTCAAGTTTCAAGTTTGCCTTCCTCCAGCAGGGTGCTGAATTTCACTGAGGGGTGATTGCTATTACGCCGACAGATCAAAGCATCCTAATTCATTAAAAAACATTCCCAAGTGATGGGCTTTTAGGCTATCACCTGCAAAGATGTTTTGTTGTATGTTTTGCTACTGCTGCTAACATTAGAAATAACGCACACACACACCCCCCCACACACTTGCAAACTATAGATTTTTCAGTTGTATCCTTGATATTTCTGCTTACCTGGTAGAGATCATTTCTCATGTTGATAACGTCATCCAAAACCAAACCAGACGTGACTTCCAGCAGATCCCTCACAAGCTGAGCATGAAGGTGGATGATTGCTAAGTGTAAGACACTGGAGCAAAAATGCAACGGCAGTAATCAACTAAAGTGTTAGTGAAAAAACCAAAAGATTCCCAAGATATGATTAGACTTGTAGACTGCATCTGACTTTCATATCTAGTTTTCTTTGGCCCTCAAATGTTTGAATCTCTAAAATGTCTGACTCTGAGGTGAAGATGTTCTTCTGCCTCCCCAAGGCTCCTACTCTCATTTATGGTGCCTGCCTTGTCTCTGGGGGGCATTCAGGTGTCACCCCCTGAGACGGAAAGCCCCTGGGCTTTAAGGAAGAGAGAGCTGAGTTCAAATCCCAGTTCTGCCTCTGTGCTATGCTTTCCGGGCATTTTCTCCTTAATATTCCCTGACTTGCCCTGACATATAGGTGATAGATGTAAAATGCCTGAATTAGGATATGTTCAGAAAAGTATAGCCATCTCACCTAACCTTGCCACACCGTATCTGCAAAACATAGTGTGATGGTTTTCTTTTTTAAGATTTTATTTATTTATTTTTAGAGAGAGGGGAAGGGAGGGAGAAAAAGAGTGAAAGAAGCATCGACGTGAGAGAGAATAGATAGGTTGCCTGTCTCTCTCTCTGTCTCTCTCCCTGTCCATCTGTCTCTCTATTGAAAGTGCTCCAACTGGGGACCAAACTCACAACTCAGGCATGTGCTCTGACTGGGAATTGAACCAGTGACCTTTCTCTTGGTGGGACAATGCCCAACCAACTGAGCCACACAGGTCAGGGCTGCGGTGGCTTCTTAAGATCCTCTGAGATGCCAAGAGGGGAGAATGGAGTCAGGCATTTAACTAGTGGGAGAAGACTCTTGAGGCAAACTTCTAAAGGAACGACATGAATGTATTTCTCCCTGGCACATGTTCCCTCTGCCTGAGATGGTTTTGGTCCTCTGTTCTCTGTATGGACAGTGTATCTCCATCCTTCACATTTCAGTTCAAATCTTACATCCTCAGACAAGACCTCTCCAACTTCCTAGGCAGAGTGAGTTGTCTCCCCTTGAGTTTACTGCTAGGGTGTACAACTGCAGTTTTCTACACATCTCTCTCTCTCTCTCTACACATCTCTCTCTCTCTGACCTGTGATCGTTGTGGAGGCTGGTTCTCTGGGTCAGTTTTACAGGCCTGGCACACAGTTTAGGTACTAAAATAAGGATGACAGAAGGAACCTCGGGGTTTACACTACGAGGCTAAAATCTTGGCATTTGCCAAGCATTGCTCCATTTTTTTTTAATTGTTAAGAAAACTTAATATGAACATTAATTTAATAACAAGCAACAATAACAGCAACCAAAGTGCCTACTGTTTATTTGGATCATCTATTTACCAGACTATGCTAAGCACTTAACATATATTAATCTCACTTATTGTAACAATCCGATGGGGTAGGTAATATTATCCTCATTTTTCAGATGATGAAACTGGGACTTACAGGTATAATAGAAATCAACTTGGGTCACAGAGATAGTGAGTGGTGAAGCTGGGATTTAAGCCCAGGTCCATCTTGCTCCAAAGTCATCTCTTAATCCCGTCATCGCTTAATCCCGCTTTAGGGGGTATTCCCCTAAATACTCAAGTAGTGCACTACTCTGAAGAGTGGCAGGTGGACATCTAATAGGGTGAATACTGGGATGCAGGGTGCACTCAAAGCATCACACGATGATGGCAGCACATCTAGGATTGGAGGCACAGGCTGGGTTTGCTCTAATTTAAAGATAATAGGTGTCATTTTATCCAGGCCTTTTTCTTAGCAATAGCAAGTATATCTTCCCAGGAGGGCCTCAAAAATTAAACTGTGACTCCACTACTTGAGAGATATTTTTAAATAAATGATTTCAGAGTTTCACTATTGTCTCTTGAAATGAGAGGCTGGAAGAAGACTTCTGAAAAAGGTCTGAAGTCTGACGCAGACATGAGGCACATATACCAAGAAAAAAGCCACATTTCAAAAACAGCCTAAAAATTTCCATGTGCAGCTCAGCAGTTCATAGCAGAAGTATATTCCCCCTCCCCCATAAATCCTCATACGCTCATGGGAATTTCCCCAATACCAGAAGTTTTTCTAATTTTTTTCTTAATTCTGTTTTCTGTGATGACTAAAAGCCACAGGATTCAGATTATTAGCCTCATAGGCCAAGCTCAATGGAAACAACAGGCCTGAGCTGCGAAGGCCGAAAGGCATCCTTTGTCTACACGCTTTTCGGGACCCCCAGTAGTCTCCTCAAGTCTCAGATCTCTGGCCTCTAGCTGTGGTGAGCCCTGAGAGCCTGGCTGCCCAACTATGTCTGGGGGCCTCAGTGGGGACCCTAAGTATGGACTTCCTGCTTAGGCAGGGAAGGCCGCCTCCTCGGCCCTTCTATATGTGCCCAGGGTCCTTATACCTGTCTGTGCC
Source organism: Mormoops blainvillei (assembly GCA_004026545.1). Classification (NCBI taxonomy): domain Eukaryota; kingdom Metazoa; phylum Chordata; class Mammalia; order Chiroptera; family Mormoopidae; genus Mormoops; species Mormoops blainvillei. The sequence goes on from PVJD01001118.1 coordinate 81,536, forward strand.
TCCCCTGCAGTGCACCCACTTGAATGCAGGCTCCTTGTGTCCCCTTCCACAATCCTCCCTTCAAACACCAGCAGTCCCTCTCTAACATGTACGTGCGTGTTTTTCTTAGGCTCATCGATTCAGCGGGTCCCTAGGAGTGTCACTTAAAATGCTACTGTCCTGCCTTGGTTAACTGCTTTCTCTTGTGGTTATACACTGTTGAGTGCTAATAGGGTAATTTAACCCTGTTAAAAAGAATTCTGATGTTCATGGCATTACACAAAGAAGGCTGTACCAGTTCCTCTCATACTACAGAACAAGGCCAGTGGTTATACCACATCCTTGGTTACGCTGCAAGGAATGAGAACAAAGGTCTCTGTTTGAAAACCTGAGGTTGGCACTCTCCTAAAGAATTTGGTTCCGTTGTCAAACAGAGGTTTAAAATATAGCACTCAAGAGCTCTTTCACAGAAAAGGATTTCTCATTGTCAACACTCTTTTAGGAAGGTTTCAGATAAGGCATTTGACTTGAATCTGAGGGCTGCTGTCTTGTTATTTTTATAGGCCGTTGAGATTATTTTAGAAGTCTCAATGAAAGGATGAAGAGAGCTGTTCTAGAAAGAAGCCAGGTGGCTTTGCAAATACAAGCTCAGTCACAGTGGGAATGGGAGGCATGGTATTGGGCATGTGAGACTCCCTTACACTGTGGGGTGGAGCGGTCATGAGTTTGAGCCAGTCACAGGTTGGTGACCATCAACAGAGGCAGCAGAGAAGGAACAAGTAGCTGGGAAAAAGTGACATTTGCCTCTTAATCATTTCGTTGTTGTACTGTTTTTTTTTTAAGACTACAGCACCCAGTATTCCCCAACAGACTCCCATTTAAGTACTAAGCAGGCATGACGCTGCTTAAGCTTCTGAGATCAGACAAAATTGGGAGTGTTAAGAGTGGTACGGCTGTAGACTGGAGTGTCTTTCCTGGGCATTCTCTTGAGTGAGCTTTCATTACAAAGAGACAATGGAATAACAAGTGCTTTAGGGGTCTGGTAGACTAAATTTTATTATTATATTATTCCAATAATTAAAGCGAATGTTATTATTCTAAATCTTTGCTTACTAAATATTATTCCAAATTTTATTTCCATAAATAAAGCAAGGCTTTTCAAAAAATACTATTCCTCACACACATCTTAGTTCTCTTGCCCAGAATGCTGTACTCTCAGATGACTATTCCAGCTATTCTAGAGTCCAAGAGGTGAGAATCAGCACAGAAAAGGCAAGTTACGCCACTTAACCTTATTGACACATTATTCTCCTTGAGTATTTTAGTTATAGGATCTGATAATGCACGATCAATTCTTCTTTCCTCTAGCCAGTATGCATACGATGATTATCTCTTTTCCCTACCCAAAACAACCCCTGTGTACAGAAGTCCTGACTTACCTGTCCCCATTCTCATCCTGCACTGCAGTGAGATGGCGCTGGACAGCCAGAAGCATCTTCACATCTCCTGTCACCGCGTAGTCAAAGAGGGCATTGGCATGTCGCTTGGCAAGCTGCATAGCCTTCTCTAGAAAGAGGTTGTCTGCAAGGCAACGACCACAATCGCAGTTGAGTTTCCTATACTTTCACTACAGGTACAGCATGACTGAGGTCAAACCATCAGCATCAGTGTTCTGACACCTTGACACACATCGTTTTAGTAGGAAATGCTCCTTTCAGTGCTTCTAGACTGTGTTCCCAGGAAAAAGCGTAACTGGACATTGGCTGACTGACAAATACACAGGCTGGTCAAAAAAAAAAAAATCTATCTACAGTTTGTTAGGGGGAAAGAAGTTCAAAAATGTCTATTTAAGAGGAACAACTCAAATAATGCTGATTGGATTTTGTTGTAATTATAAATAAGCGCTTAATCTCTTGGTGAAGTAATCCTCTGTCGGAGTCTCAGGCAGGTCTCTCCTCAAGCAAGTGTCAAAAAATCAAAGTCTCTGCCACAGACAGACTTTCCATGAGCCACTGATGTTTTTGTAAAGTCTGCTTCCTGCAGGTCAGGGATGCATACTGTGGCCTGTGGGCCAAATCCTGCGCATGACCTGTTTGTATATGGCCCCCTAGGTAAGCAGGGTTTGCTCATTTTAAAAGGAGTATAAAAAATATGTGTTAGAGACCATATGTGGCCACCAAGTCTAAATATTTACTATTTTTACCTTTCTAGAAATTTTCTTGAGGACAATGTAGGATGACCTAGACTCCTGACATATATTCTAATGAGCTTCGGTTCAAAATACACACGAAAGTACACTGACCCTCCTAATCCTAATTCTTCAGAAAAGGCACTAGGATAAAAGGAAAAGTTCTTATTTTAAGGCAAATTCCACTTTAGCATGACAGTCAAGCTACAATCTAGAAAGAGGAGACTATTAAAGTTTTAGAAGCTGTTTTCTATTATCTGTGGTAGAAATGAATTAGATTCTATCTCACAGTACTCTAAAACTGCATGTTTATGATTGATGAATGATGTGTAAATTAATGTACTTTATATTCAAAGATAACACTGGGAAAATGGAAATCCAAGTGTGAATAAAATGACCTGACACATGCTTTTCAAAAGGCATACAGGATTCTGGAGAGCACATTAAGCTAGACATTGATATATCATCTTTAGAGTAACAACAGCAAAAATAAATAAATAAACCTGTCTTCTGAAATAACTTCTATGCCCAGCACCAACTCATCCCCTCACCAACCACACAGAGTGAACACCTGTGTGCCCGCTTACCCTGAAACCTAGACATCTCTTCCTTTCCTCCCGCTGGATACGTCAGAGTAACATCATCATCCCCACTGCCGGCCTCCTTATCTTGTTCTGAGGTTTCAGTTACTTTCCCAGAGAGACTTACAGCCTCTCCGTCATCACTCTTGTCACAACCTTCAGGGTCGTTTTTAGATGAGGTGTCCATAGTTCCTACGATAAAAGCAAAAACATCAGCCTATTCTCAATAAAATCTATTTATTAAGTTATAATCACTGTTTCAACATAGCTGTGGCGCTGTTTTAAACTCTCAGTTCTAAAAACGATTTTTAAAAAAAAAATTGAGGTGTAACTGATATAATATTAATTTCACGTGTACAATACAATGGTTTGATATTTGTATATATTGAGAAGTGATCATTATAATAAATCTAGTTAACATCCATCAGCATACACAGTTACAAGAATCTTTTTCTTGTGATAAGAACTTCTAAGATATTAAGAAACATCTTTTTTTTACTTCAAAATCTTGCATCTCTTCTCTTTATTTGTAAGGAATAAAATGAAATAAAGCTCTTTTGTGAATTATAAGAAAGTGGAATTTTTTCAAGTTCATAAAAGCAGAGCACTTAGTTCTTTCCTAATGTTAATTAGTCAAGTAAGCTGTAGAGACCTCATCTCAATTCACATTCTTTAGTGTGGGATAGCTCCCACACTAAATCATTTTACACTATGTAAATGATTTTACACTATGTAAACGATCATAGTATGATCACACTATGATCGTTTCGGATCATACTTTCTCAGGTCTGACTATGTTATCTGACAGGTATGATGAGAGAGCACCTATGTTTCATGAGCAGACTGGTTCAAATCCTGGTCCTGACACTAAAAGATATGTTCTTCAGTGAGTGAATGAACATTTCTGAACCTCAGTGTTCTCTGACTGTTAAATGGAGATGCTAATGTTTTTCTTACAGAGCAATCTTGAAGATTACTTAAAAACATGTTAAAGCAGCTGACCTAAAACAAGCATTCAACAGAGGGGAAGACGTCATTGCATTATTTCTTCAATGGGTTCACTAGAATGGCCCTGGGATATAAACTATGACCACCTGGTGTGACAACTGCTAATTAGGGGAAGTGTTAGATAGGAAAAGGCCATCCCTATAAAATTCAAACTGTTTTCAAAAGTATAATGTTTGAGGAAAAAAAAGAGAATAGTTAAGTTTGGTGACTTTTTAAGTTTGCATAATTAAGCCTCTATATGTCCCTTTTTAATGTTCTTTTCGTCCTCCTGTTCATGCCACTGACAAAGTCAATATATAAGTGTAAACATTACATCAGGTGTAGAATTTTCCCCAGGAAATAATAATTTTTTGGAAAGCTCACCTTCTTAGCTTATTTGCACTCATCATTTTTTCAAGATAATAATATTATTGTGATAAATAATGACTAAAAAAAACCTTTTTGGCATTACTTAGGTTTTTTCTTCCTTTCTCAGAATTAAAAAAAAAAAAGTATTACTTACCATGCTTCATCCCGGCATTAGATTTAGTGGTTCCAGGGTGGAAAGTAATTCCGCCATATGTTGGAAATCCATAGTGGGAGAAGCCATACCCTGAAATGGCAAGTAAAACAAGGAACCCTCAAGATGGTTTTCTTTACAAAGGTTCGGCAACCTTAGTGTCCTCCATTCAGGGGAGCACAGGCTTTGGTGTGGGAGGCATTTGCCTGACACAGTGCTTCTGTTGAGAGAGTAAGATGCATCATAGCAGGACCATGGATGATCAGAATTCTACTCTAGCAAATTCACACCTGGGCAAATCAGGCAATGCCCGGGCTTGGGGAGCACCGGGGAGTCCTTGCTGCAGAGAGTCTCCCCCGCCCGAGCGGGGCAGAGGCTAAGGATGAATGATACCACCCAAAGTCAGACTTGCCAACACAGAAGACAGGAAAATAACTTCTGGAGGGAAAAACTGAACCAAACAAAATATGGAAAAAATATAGGGATTCCTCAACAGAACCATGGCCATCATTGTTTATTCTCATGCATTTTTGATAGAAGCATAAACTGGTAAAACTCTCTGGGAAAGCAGCCGGCGTTAGATGTTATACTCTCTGACATAGTAACGTTACTTCACAGAATCTAATTTTTAAAAAAATCTAGAATAAAAGAAAAGGAATGTGGGTTGAACAGTTCATTATAATCTTTTTCATAGAAAAAGGAAACAATAGTCAAGTAAGTTATATTATGGCAACCCATTACGGAAAAGCAGCACATGCCTTTCTAAAATGATTCTCTACATACAAACAGGATGTGATGATAGTAAACAGCTGATAAAGTAAATGGTTTAAAATACTGTGCAGAACAAGGATATGCACAGCTGTACTTGAGAAAATGCATAAATATATATACTATAAGGTATGAACGGAAAAAAAACTAGAAGTAGTTAACTTTGGATGGCAGTATTTTATATATTTTCATAATTTCTATAATTTTCAATGTTTCCAAAGAATAGCAAAACAACTAAGTGCACCCCCCCCAAAAAAAAGAGGGAATATATCAAAATGTTAACAGAGGTATTCTTTGGATATCTGGCCTTGGGTGATTTTTGGTATTATCTACATGTTGTAAAATGAAATGGCATTTCTTTGAAAGAGTTATAATTGTTGGGAAATTGTAATTTAATATATCATACTCAATAGTGTCATAGCAAACTCACTCACACATAAGCTGGGAAATCTAGAAAAAAAAATTCTGCTCTCTCCGATGTGAAAAAGCTTTAGAAACAATAGACCTGCTTCGTACCTGGACCGGTGCTTCCAGAGCCCCCTCCTCCACCGCCGCTGCCATACATGCCTCCACCTCCAGCCCCCGCACCACCACCGCCGCCGAAACTATCCGAGAAATTGGGCATGAGCTTCTGCCGCTTCCTCTGCACTTCCTCTTTATCTGTTGTTTAAGGAAGAGAAACCAGAGGAGAAAAGATTGATTCAGTTCCATGACTAGCCACAGAGAGAATATTGATTCTGATGGTATTTTTAAATATCTTAAAGGGAAACAGAAAGCACCCAAGGAGGAAGAGATGTCAAATTTCAAGAAGCATTAGATTTGTTCCAGTGACATGAAGACTGAGAACCAGCCTCAGAGAGACCACAGAACACCACACGCCCAAATCCTCCCTGTAACAGTCTCTTAAGTCTCCAAAGTCAAACTAGACTGTCCATCAAAGAATAAGATCCTGAATAAGAAAAACATTATTGAGCATTTCAGTTGGTCATACAGAACGGTTACCATTAACCAGCTAACAGTAATTATAAATCTCGCATGAGCTAGGTATTGGGGATAGAGAGAAGTATGACATAATGTCTTTGCTGTCAAGAACCCTCCAATATAATTTTAAGGGTGTGAGGGCAAGACATAGAAAGACAGCACTATAATGCTGTATATGTTACACGTGTGGTACAAACTGGTTCCAAGAGTTCAAAGAAGGACTTCAGGAAGTCCTAGTGGGCTGGAAAATTCAGAGAAAGCCTCTTAGAATCAACCTTATATCAGGAGAGGGCAGAGGGAAGGTGTTCTAGGAAGGGGGCACAGAAGGAAAGCAATGAAGGAAAGAATGGGCACTGCATATGCATGAGGAGAGCAGTGGATCGGTGAAAGTTCAGAGTGAGGAGTTCTTGAGGAACAGCTCTGACTGGGACCACAATGTGGAGCACCTGGAGGGTGAACGGAAGGGATTTAACTTACAAGCAGGGGAGCCGACCAGTGTTTTCGAACGGGGGAATGATGTGTGATGCTGGTGTTTTAGGAAGATTCCTCTGTCACTGGTACATCAGACAAAACAGAGAGTCAAAGGAAGAGGCAGAGGCAGTGCAGACATAAGGTGATGGAAACTGGTCCTCAGTGGTCACCATGATAATAAAAATGAGTGACCCACAGAGGTACAATGGAAGAGGGATCTGTAGCCCTTGGGGTGAACGATGAGGCATGGAAGACTAAAGGTCTGTGACTGCTACTTGACTAAAACACAGTGATGCTGAGAGTTTTGATTGTCCAGGACTAAATGCTCTGTAGACTCTTCCCTATTCCGCATGTAGTTGCTCTGTTTTTCTTTTGCTTTTCACTGTCAGTGCTTCTTACCAGCCCCACTGCCGCCCTAAGTTCTGGCACTGCCTTTGTGGTCTAATGTTCCGCTCTTGTTTCTTCTTCCTGTTTCCCTTTCTCTTCTCTGATTTTCCAACTATTTATTTTTCCCTCCCTTCCCTCTTTTGGGCTGAAGGAATGAAAAAAGATTTTTGTTGAAATTGAATAAACAGTCAATGTGGTATCCTTTTTTTCAACCAGCAGCCCAGTAGTTAATAACTGTCCTGTTTCTGATTTTTCAATGTCACTGTGGCCATTGTTTATGTTCAGAAATATCTTCACTTATTTCTAATCTTGTGGTTATTTCCGTCATCTCAGGGCTAGAAAGAATGGTATTGTTTACTGATTATCTTGAGATCATCTGAGTGCAGTTGAAAGTTGAAGCTGGGGAAAGTAGGGTAGCAAAGTGTACTTAGAAAATCGTTTAAAAACTAACCCTGTCCATATTTGTTAGGAGGGAAAAAGCTAAGGTAGATCAACTTTAAAGAAACTGTGCTTCCACAGAAAGAGGTGATCTCAAAGTGGAGAAACTTGAACAATTTCCTTATCAAAGGTTTAGACAGATTTATATAATTTTTTTTACCAGTTGTATGGTAACTAATAGTCATACTTCTTTACTCATCCTATAAACTATTGCACTCACAGAGAATATTAGTTCACTAGGAATATGTAATACAGAGGGAAACAGACAACTTATTTATCTTCAGAAATAAATGTTATCTATGACATGCTTTCTGGCACAGAGATCATTTTGTATTTGCCATGTACTTCTTTTGACATATAAACCATGTTCACTGGTTATATTTCACGCTAAAATAGGAATTTCTAAGAGTCAATTAAAAATATTAACTATCCTATAGCCATTAAGATTTCAATGACAAGAGATTGATACAGAAACTTCCATGTGACAAGCTTTTTAATAAAAAATCCTGGTGTCTAAATTTCCAGAGAATTGAAGATTACACAATGATTTTCACACTGGGTTGATTTATCTTTGTGGTATGCCTTTGACAGTGGTACCATGGGATGTACAATGAAATATCGAGCTATTCTAGAAGGGACCTAAGTCTAAAAGGCCACTCATTATAAGTTCTCCTTTACAATAGAAGAATGCAAGCTAACATGGTTAAGGGATTGTCTGAGGTCAGGACAGAGTGAAGATCAGATCCAAAGTCTAGTGAGTTTTCCATTACATTAAGCTGCCACTCTTTGGGAAACATTCCACTATATCTTTGCTTCTTTAATAACAAGTGATTTAAGATAACATGTGAGTTTATAAAAGGAGATAAACTTTTAGCATCCACCACCTTTTGCTGTGTACGTGCCTTAAAAGTACCTCGTTTACACTTTTCGGGTTCTAGTTTTCCAGTAATGATGCCACTGTTTGTCCTGACCATATCTTTCATAATTTAAAGATTATATTGTTTCTTCCTAACCTCTGTCTTTTCAGACTGAAAAGTCACATGGTCTTTCTTTGCTTTTGCACAGAGGTTCCTCAACTATTTTCTTCCCTTGTCAATCATCCCTCTCTTAGTTATTTTAACTGTCTCCCTGGATCCAACCATCTCGATGAAGTTTTAATAAAGTACAGTGCCAATCAATGACAGTAGAGGATGCAGAGTGCAGGGCTGGGTAATTCTGAACAATGAGAAGAATGTGTTATATTTCTTTATCTAATGCCCTGCTTGACAGCACTCAAAAAATTACTAGACTTTTGGATGAGGTTGGCAACTTGGGTGGTCAACTAGTAAGTCGGCTCTCAGATATTTAACAAGCATCTACTATGTGACACATATGGCCCTAGATGCTGGGGATGTAGCAATAAACATGAAAGACCAAATCTGGAGGTGGAAGAAGAAAACAACAGACATATAAATTGATAGAGAAAACAATTTTACGGACTGAAAAAAATAATGAAAAAAATAAAATTAGGCAATGAGATAGGGAGTGACTGCAGGGGTTGGGGGTAGTGAAAGATATGTGCAATGACCTCTGAGAAATGTACATAATGATTCCTTGGGTTGTACAGTTTGGATCATTTTCATATACCTACTCTTATGTTAAATAGCCTGCTATTTTTCTGACTAGTCACATGCCTGGTGTGACTGTTTCTCCTTGTGATTATTTCAATTTGGGATTTTATAATCCAGAAGGTTTTATAGACAAAGGTAATTTACCTTCAATAAAACAGCTCTAATCTCACAATGACTCAATCACAATAAATGCTGGTCATTTCTACGCTCCTACATACCTGGTTTTCTTTTATTTTTAAGAAAGATTTTATTTTTTAGAGAGAAGGGAAGGGAGGGAGAAAGAGAAGAAGAGAAATATCAATGTGAAAGAGAAACATCAATTAGTTGCCACAGTATGCATCCCAACCTGGGACCAAACCCACAGCGCAGGCCAGGCAAGGGCCCCGACTAGGAAGTGAACTGGCGACCCTTCACATTGCAGATGACACCCGACCAACTCAGCCACGCTGGTCAGGGCTGGTTTCTTTTTTTTTTAAACATGATTTTTTGTGTTAGAAAATTTGACACTATTTTGAAAACACTTTAGGACAAGAAACCTAATTTTTTTTCTCAGAAAGTCCAAAATTTTTGTCTGCTTTTAAAGAAGGATGTTTAACCCAAAGCAGTGATTTTCAGATTGTGTGCCCACTGAAGCATTCAGACGATCCCAGGCAGCTCCTGGGTGGGGAAGTGAAGAAAGGTGAGAGAGCTTCTGGGAAAGCTAAGTGGGCAGAGCTCTCTACCTCCACTTTAACCAGAGCCTATCAGGTTTACATACTGGGATTTTGCATGAAATTTCATGTGGAGGGAAAAAAAGGCTCCTCTGCTCACAACGTTTTCAAACCACCAGTCACGGAACGCACTATAAATCTGACTCATCAGTGGAGAGGTCACAACCTCAGAAAAGAAACAAAAAGTCAGAAAGCATCTAAATCCTTTTGCCACAACATGAATTCCAGAAAAAGAAAGTCCTCTTTAAAATCGCCCATCACATGTTGCTATCACAGGATCCAACGCATGTGTGGACTGTTGCTAAGGCGCCTCTGTGGCCTCCATCTCAGCCAGGACCTGGGTGCCCTGCAGCAATCACTCACTGAGCTCCCTCTCTAGTCTCACTTCCCTCTAGCCCAGCGGTTTCTAATTTTGTTTGTGCCGTGGCCCATTTTGCAGTCTGTGAGGCCGTTGGATCCCCTGTTAGATCCCAGTTTTCAGTGTAAAATATAAAGTAGGTTTACAAAAAAGCTAATTACATTAAAGTACATTTCTATTCATAGACCCCTTGGGGACCAGTGGACACCAGGAAAAGTAATACCTGCTACACTCATTCTGAGAGAATTCTCAGCGCTGAAGGCCCCACCCTGCCATCTGCAGTTCCGCTCCTCCCTTTCCATTGACCTATTCGGAATTTGCTACGAGAACCTAAAGTGCAACTTATTTTAAACTGAGCTCCCTCTTTGCTCACCCAAACATACTTTTGCTCCCCTGATTCTTTCATCAGTTCAACCACATCACAGTCTTTCTAGGTGGGGATTCCTAGAACCATCTATGACTTCTAAATTACTTCCTCACCTCCTACCTCAGCCAGCACGTGGGTCCTCTTGACACCATCACTGAACTGCCTTTTGAATCCACCTTCTCCTTTCATTCTCTGCACAAATACCTTTAATAGTCTCACCGTTTCCCACTTGGATTCTTGCATTACTCTTTTGATTCACTGCTGCCCAAATGGTCTCCTCCGTGTTCATACAAAGAAGTCAGAGCCATCATTCCAAATTTAAACAGGACTGGTCATTCCCCTCTCCAGAATCAATGCAAAATTCTTCAGTTGCCAATCCTCGCCCTTCGGAGACTCGCTCTGGCCCTTCTGTCCCACCTTGGCCTCAGGAGTCCACCTCAGTGATCCTAATGCTCACTTTTCTTTCAACAAACACACATTGTTTTAGCTCCTCAAGTTTCTGAATCCTAGGAAACTCTTTCCCTTTTTCCTTTCACAGCCAACTACTGAACTATCCCCTCAACGTTAAGGACCCAGAAGAAAGCTCCTTCTAGGTGGCTTCAGAAGCAAGGGCTCTCTTGCTTTAGCACTCTCGTGTGTGTGCGTGTGTGTGTGTGTGTGTGTGTGTGTGTGTGTATTTCGCTTCTGGAACTTATCAAAATAATTAATTTGCATTATAAGTATTCAAGGAGACTATTAATCTTTCCTTCTTGGTGTGTCTTCTGTGAGGAAAAGAATGGTGCTTTATTCGTTTGTATAGTTCTGCACAGCATGGGGGTTGAGTCTTCTGTTCACCAGCTTGAGGCCCACTGACAAAGTGGCTGACTCTCCTGCGTGGCAAGCCTTATCTTTCCATCTCAACTGCCCGAACCCTGTGTTACTCAATAAACGATAGCTTCAAATTCTCAAATGTGTAAATGGTGAAAGCAACATTATTTTAGAAGTCTGGACTTAATTCCAAGACCCCAAAATTGTATATTAACTTCTCTCTAATCTAAAATAAGTACCATGGACCTAGGGGCCAGTTACTAGGAAGCTGTTCAAAGGAGGTGACTGATATTTTCCAATAAGTGTGTCCTCTTATTGCAACAAGAGCAAGAGTATAAACAATCGAGTTACCTTTGATTTCAGGATAATAGAGGAAAGGTTTTGGCTCGCTAGTTTCCAAATCAGATTTCCTCCGAAGTTGGACAAACACTGAGGCTGGTTTGGTAATGTTGACATCTTTGTATTTTGGTGTTTTGAAGACAATGGCAAACTGCAGGATACAAAGATCCAAATATTAGGGTGGGACCACTCTTTTTTCCAGTACTGCTACTCATTAAGCACATTCTTTATGCTCAATGTTTAGACACAGCGCACAAAAAATACAGCACTCTAGAGAAAGTTTCACTCAGGATTCTATACCCATACATGTTAATTAAATTGCCACTGTGAAACTGAAGCAAGACTATGCTGATGTATTGCAAATCTTTATTATTTCATTTGTCTAAAAATTCAAATGTCTTCATATGTAAATAATTATGCAAAAAAAAATACACTGCATACATTCTTCTCTTTCAAATCAGCCTTAAAATCCTCCAAGATTATTGTGGCACATTAGAAGGACTGGCTGTGGGACGAGAAAGACACGGAAGGTGGCACTACTATCAGCGGCAGGCCTGAGATATGGAGAGGAAGCTAAACTCTGCAAGGGAGGCATCATCACAGGGTCAGTGCATTTTGTTATTATTATCATTTTACTGACTGATTTTTAAAGAGAGGGGAAAAGAGAGAAATATCGATGTGAGAAACATTGAGTGGTTGTCTTTCTTATGCACTCTGACTGGGGACTGCATGCCCACAGCCCAGGCTGTGCTCTGACCGGGAATCAAACCCGAGACCTTTTGGCTTAGAGGATGATGCCAAACCAACTGAGCCACATTGGCCAGGCCAGGGTCAGTGTATTTGGAGGCGAGAATGGCAAGGCTCTAGGCATATACAGGGCGTTCTGTAACATCTTTGGTGGTGCTAGAATAGTTGGGCATTTTTACATTTTTTTTAGTTTGACATTTTGATCATGTAATATATTCACAGGTGTCAAGATTCTGTAAAATATAAAAAGGTATGTAATGGCATAGACTGAAATTTCTTCTTGCCACTCCTGTACTCCATCCAGGCAATTCCAACTGCTTCCTAACCCCCAATCCCCAGAGGTAAATGCAGAGAATTTATTAATTTCTTCTGTATTCTTTCAGAGTTTCTTTATGAATGTGCAAGCATGAACATATCATCTTTTTAATATATACTTTGTTTTATGTCTATATTTAAAAATTTTTAATGTTGTATCTTTGAGATCTTTTCATATTAGTTCATAGAGCACTCATTCTTTTCAATAACTGCATAATATTCCATCACATAGATACAACATAATTTATTTACTGGTAATTGTCCACTTATTGATGGATATTTGGATCATTTCCATTTTTTTTGTTTTTTTGGGTGAAAACAGCATTCCTCAGTCACTCAGAGTAATCATTATAATGGGAATTTAGCATTTTCATCACTTAGTCAAATACTCATTTGCCACTGGGAAATCTTGATTTATCATGATGACATCAACCCCAACTAGAAGTCTCTTCCTTTCACACTTCCCATTAGAATATCTGTGTAACAGATTTTACCTAATTATGCCATTAGAACACTGTTATGAGCCGACTGTGTTGAAGTCCCAACCCCTAATGTAGATGTATTTGGATATATGGCTTTTATGGATAAAATTAAGGGTAACGGAAGTCATAAGGGCAGGGCCCTGATTCAGTAGGACTGTTGGCCTTACAAGAAGAGACACCAGAGAGCTTACTCTCCACCACGGAGACCATGGCGAGAAGGTAGCTGTCTGGATGCCAGGGAGAAAGCTCTCACCAGAAACCGACCCTGCCAAACCTTGATCTGGAAGTTCCAGCCTCCAGAACTGTGAGAAAAGAAATTTCTGTTGTTTAATCCACCCGGTCTATGGTGTTCTGTTAGAGAAACTTGTCTGTACTTCTATGGTAGGTCACTTTTCTATAAGACCTGTAAGAGTCTTGAAAATATAGTACTCTTTTATGAAAGTTAAATAAATATTTATAATTTTTTCTTTTTCAACAAGGCAGAAAATGTAAAATCATTATCATCATCATCATCAAAATCCACTTACTTGTCTATGAACATCTGTGGGGGAAAAATCTCCAAATCCTTCCCAGATTCCACCATTTTCCTCCTCTTCATAAAATCGAATCTGGATGTCATCTGCAAAACAGTCATAGTCAGGTGTGTAATTCACATACTGTAATAATCTTTATAAACATGCTAAAAAAAGTTAGTTGAAGACTGTATTTACTATATATGTAAAATTTGCAAGTAATTAATATGAAATTGACTTTTGAATAACTTAAATTTTTCACAAATCACTGAATTTTTAATTAGTTACCACAGTAATGGGCCCAAGTTTCATTTACAATGACAGATTTATCTATTCAATTTGAGTTTTCTCTTAATCAATCTTTGACCTTCCCACTTCTCCATCTCTAAACCAATTCACTCAAGACAAAGAGGAAGGACAGTGAGGAATATCGGAATCCCAAAATGTAGTTCAACTCAATATAGATTTACCTAATAATCTTTAACTTACATAAAGTTAACTATATGTTAGATGCAATTCTAAGTGGTTTATATGAACATAGTAACTCATTTAATCCTCACAATAACTTTGTAATGCAGGTGTGCTATTAATATCTTCATTTTGCAGAAGAGAAACTAGAGTCCGGAGAGGTTAAGTAACTTATCCAAGGGTGGACAGTAGCAAATGGAGAAGCCAGGACTTGAACACAAACAGTGTAGCTTCCAACTTAAGCGTCCTACTCTTTAGCATTCCACTATGCTGCCTCACTTTAGTAGAGGCAGTAAAGTAACACAGAATATTTTATTAATCCTTATTGGAAAACTGTTAAAAATAATGTTAGTCAAGTCCCTTCAGATTAAATCAGAATGCCTAAATTTCACACTTCAGTTGTGGATTCTACTTTTGCAGCAATATGACAGTGTAACTCAGGTTGACATCTCCCTGGTTTGCCTAGGAATTTGGAAATGTGTATTACTTTGATAGAACAGGCTAAAAGAAGTCTGATAGCAGGATAAGCAGAGAAAGTGTAAATTTTTTTGGATAAAGACATATACTTTCACTTTAAAATCTGATTCTATTTTTTTCTGACTCTTTACCTCAGAGCATTTGTCCTCAAGTGAGGATTTTATGTTTTTAAAGCCACAATTCTTTTATTTAGGGGCTATATTTCCAATTATGCATCTGCTTACTTTGAAAATGCGTAGTGAGCACATCTTTATTATACTATACTTTTGATCCTTTTTTTCAAAATGAGTGAAGTTTGAGAAAATAACACAATCTCCTTTAGCCTTAGGAATTTACCAATCTTGCACTGTATCTAATGAGATGAATGCCAAGAATCCTTCCTGAAAGTCAAAATTATGAGAGAAATAGGCTCTGAGAATTTCCCTATAATCCTTATTTTCTTTTAATCTCTTATAATGTCTTTTTTTCTTAGCTGACATCACAATGTCATGTGAAAGTATTTGGAGAAGCTCTCTCAGTGTTGCAACAAAGCACTGTAAGATAAACAAAATAATTTACACTATGTAAAACTTTAGAGGAACCAATGAGTCTTCCAGCAAATTAAGCCTGAAACATCACTGGGGACAAAAATGAAAAATTGAAGCTGTCCTACTTCGGGCACATCCCAGGAAGGCAGAATTCTTTGGAAAAGACAACACTGCTGGGGAAAAGAGAAAGCAGCCTCAAAAGAGAAGACCCAATATGAGATGGGCGGACTCCATGAAAAAAGCCACAGGCGGGACGCTCCAGGAGCTGAGCAGGGCTGCTGAGGACAGGACGCGGCAGCCGCCACTCATCCAGAGGGTGGCGAGAGTCAGAGCCGACTAAGCGGCACGGCATGTAACACTCGCAAAACATTATTTATTCTTTGTGTGTATGTGGCATGGACTTATTACTCATTTACTTTAGTTCAACTAAGCTCAGATACCAAACTTTAAAGTATGAAACACTGAAATGTCACTGATTATCACCATTTTAGAATTTCTCTTTACTTCCGTTGAAAATTTTAAAATAAGTTCGCTGGGTTTAAAAAATAACACAGGTAACTTTAATCTGGAAGACCTGAAATGAATGTATATATATAAATTTTAAAGGGCACACTCAAAATATTTCACATCTTGAGATCAGCGCGTATATTCACCTTTTTGAACCTTGTCACACAGAAGATAAATCTCTTCCCCGCCAGTTACACATCCAGCCGTCCTGTCCATTCGTACAATTTTCAAGTTGGACGCGTTGGGGGCTTCTGTCCACAGAAGAAAAACAACGGACATCCTGGTTTATCCTCAGCTTCACAAGCTAATCTCTTATGAGTGACCCTGTCTTTAGCACACATTAACCAAAAGAAAGCTTAAATAGATGTTTTCACTCATGTTGTTTTAACAAGGAAACAAATAAAAGAAAAATGCCTTCTGAAGTCCTCAGAACACTTCTTGGGCATGGGCCATTCATTACCACCAAAACAGATGAGGCAGATAGGAGCAACCTTCGTTTCTCCCACTGGTACATTAAGGGATTAATACAGACAAAAAGAGCTCTTCCAATGTACCAAGCCAATGGGTTGGGTGGAATTTCAATTAGGTCAAGACTCAAGCCCAAGCTATTTCCATGATAGTGGGAGACCATTTACAAGAGTCCTAGAAATTTAGGAGAAACACATTTTCCTTGACTATTTATTAATTTTATTCTACAAAGAAGAAAAATGGAGATGTTATATTTCTTTTCCACAAACTAAATTAGAATCTGTGTGGTTAGGGGCAAAAATTTTGTGTGGTAATGGCATAAAGCTTCCCTTTTTTCCCCCCAACAGCTGCATTTTAAGGTGATCTTTGGTACATGAGTCTACATCATTTTATAACTCTTTCACTTCCTTGCAAACTTGTTTAAATTAGAGAAATCAGTTAGTTGTTGTACTTGGGGACTGGCGTTTTCTGCCTACCTTCTGCTTAGACCAAACCCTATAAACTGTCAATGAGCCTATGCTGTGGACTTGCAGACTTTCTAGAAGCATCTCTTTAATAAGTCTCCCACATACCAAAAATTTTACCACACAAATTTGCATGGTAAATTTGAAGACCACTGTAAGATTCTTTAAAAAAGTCTAGGAACTACTGGCTGAAATAGAATTGTGAAGCCACATATTATCTATGCTGCTCACTCAATTAACCTGAAGTCGCTATCTCGATAAAGATATAACAGGTAAGAATGAAGGTGGATAGCAACAGTTGTCTTTTATTAACTTCTGTTTAGACTCCAATGAAAAAAACTGAGATACTTTTCTCATATAAGAGCACCAACAAGATATCCTCATAGCAAGGCATTTGTAAGAAATAAGAGATTTGGCTTTACATGTAGAAAGACTAAAATGCACATCTGAGGAAAGAGGACTTGCGTGTATTGAGAACCTCGTAATATTTAACTTTTAATCTAGATATCAACTTTTTATATTAGATTTTAGTGTTCCCATTTTGTAGATGAAAAACACGAGGCTCCAAGGGATTAAGTTACTTGCCCTGGCGCTCAGAGTAAGGAGCTGCCCGAGCAGGCTGCAAGTCTGTTCTCGACATTGCACAGAGCTGCCTCCCCTTGAAAGTCAAGCACTCACTGCTGTCGTAGATGGCATCTGACACCACGGGGTCCAGGCGCCTTGTGAAGCTACCGGTGCTGTCCGGAAGGAAAGCTGTAAACATGAGCCGCACCACGCTGAGGTCCATCTCCTTTGTCTGCTGAAGCGCCGCCTGGCGGATGATCTCCTTTTCCCGATCTAGGACCACACAGCACGGGGTAAGAGCAAAGGGTGAACATTTTAAATAGGATGCTTTTATATAGGCCAAATAACAGAAACTTGAAATAAAAATTAGTTTTTTGAAATTCATCCTGTTGCTAATAAAATTTTCAAAATTTATCTTGTTTATGTTATCCAAAATTAAAGTCATCAAAAGAAGACCTGGATTTTCTCGGAATTAACATTAAAAGCTGTCCTGCATGTATCAAACTGCCTCTCTCCTTTCCTATCTTTCCCCAAACTCTCCCTTTTCTCCCTACAATAAGAGCTGAAGATACAAGGAATGTGGTGGAATGGCATGTGATGAGCCAACTGTGCATCAGCTGTATTGCAAAGTGTGAAAGTTAAGTATTCCAAAAACTCTTTGAGCACAGAGACTGTGCTCATTCCATGGTGCCTAGCACCCTCCTTGGCACATAGTAGGTACTCAAAAAGTACTTTTGAAGGAACTGAATGACTCTACTGCATTTGGCTCCTTCCTTCCCTCCTCATGGAGCTTTCATGCTGGTGGATATAATTACCTTGTATCACAAAAGGTGATAATTCAAGAGACAAGTACTGTCAAAGAGCTCCAGATGAAGTGATACGGAATTTCAAAGAAGGGGATAACCCAGAGGTTTTGGAGCAGGACAAAATTTGCTGTAAATCTTAAAGGAATGGCAGAACTTGTGCTTATGAAGAGGGTGAACAAGGCTATCCCAGAAACAGGAAAGGGCAAGTACAGAAAGAATGTGCTAAGGCAAGGGAGTGGGAGACCATGGTGCTTCTATGGAGCAGTTTGGCTTGACGTGACAGGACATGGTGGAAAGCAGAGTTGGAAATATAGATGGGGGCCAGCTCTTGGGAGGCTTTCTGAATTTGGATTTTGCCAGCAATGGGGAGACAATGAGTAGTGGTGAGAGGCAGGTTTTCGTAAGATCCATCTAGCCATAGGATTAAAGTGGGGAGGGACAGAGACAGAGCCATAAAAAAGGAGTGAGAACTGGAGCACCCGAGAGCACAGCATAGCTGGACCACTAGCTGGAGATGCAGCACAGGGTGAAGGAAGAGTCAAAGACAATGGGAACGTTCAGAGTCTGGATAGCAGAAAATGGAACATGGTTAGTGCAAAAATGATGATGGTTTTAGATTGCCTGAATGTGAGCTGATGACAGGGTGTCCAGACTGAAGGAGAACATATAAAAGCAGAAATGGTGCACGTGGTAAGACAAGGTTTGGGGTTAAAAGAAAAAAGTATGAGTAAAGGCAAAAAAATCATAAAATCATAGCACTTTTATGACAAAGAAAATAGTTTATAATGTGCCTGGAAAGCCCAAAGAGTCTTTATAAGAAGGTGAGCTGGGAGAAACATAACAGAGGAGCCATTTTTGAACTAAGCCTTAAATTATGAATTGGTTTTGACAGGTTGAAAGGGAAGGGTGAGGTGTTTTGAGCAGAGAAGCACACATATAAAGGTATGGAGATGCATGTGGTGTTCAGAGGGCAGTGGCGGGCAGAGGTGGGTGCAGGGTGGGACTGAAGATGAGGCTAGAAAGGTGGCTCGGGCCAGACTGTGAGGGCTTTGTATGCAGGCTATGGAGGAAGGGATTTTATTCTAGAGGTAGCAGGATGCCATCAAAAGTTTCTGAGCAGGAAAAGAGCAGGAGCAGCTTGGGCTACAGATGGGGAGAGAGCGAATCCTGGGGCATACAGATGAGCACAGAGTCTACATAAAAGAAAATGAGAGCCTGAGCTCGCAGAAAAGCAAGGACGGGAGAGTGACACTCACCTGTGAGCTGTCGGTCTCCTGCACCTTCTGCTTGCAAATAGGTAAGATCAGGATGCACCAAAAGTCCGGGATTATAGCCCCTT
Source organism: Mormoops blainvillei (assembly GCA_004026545.1). Taxonomy (NCBI): domain Eukaryota; kingdom Metazoa; phylum Chordata; class Mammalia; order Chiroptera; family Mormoopidae; genus Mormoops; species Mormoops blainvillei. The sequence continues at coordinate 100,703 of PVJD01001118.1, forward strand.
ATGCACGCCTCTGTCATTCGTGCTTCCAGTGTTTCAAATACTTTTTTCTTTGTCACATGAAGTATACCCAGGTTTGCGAAGCTGGAGCAAAAACAGGAACGGCAGCAAACAACAACCACCAAAAGTTAGGGAGTCAATGACTAGAGTTTATGGTTTCATTTGAGCAAAAACAATGAAAAAAAAAATACACAGGTACTCAATTGCTGGGGCCCACACTATAATCAAACACATTACTACTTCTGCAGCAAAACATATGGACTCAGCAAAGGGAAGAATAAAGATTATAACCAGCTGCACATCAGGGCAGACTGGGTTTTGCCGCCAAACAAGTCTGTGGTAAACTCAGCAAAAGCTTTTGGTTTTCAGAGCTTATTAGACTTTCAAATTATGATTAAAGGAGGGGGGTAGATATGTATACATAACTTTATAGAAAGTGTTACATGGACTCATTTTAAAGTATTTTCCAGGAGACTTGTATAAAAATGTTTTAATTTCCAATATAGCACTAACTTTTTTTTTCTCAGAATAAGAGGAATATTATATTTGAAGGATTTTTTTTTTCTTTTGGCTTATCCTTGGGTTTCTAGATGGGATTTAGAGTCTAGGTCCTGTTTGGGGTCCTCCTTCCCAGAATTCTATTTCCTTCTGGGTTATCTATGAGGCTGAAATTATTTATGATTACTAGAATGTTACCTACTTCTATGTGGACTCATGCCTAAAGGTATACCTATAATCAGGGATAGAGAACCTTTTATCTCATGAAGGTGACACACCTATAGAAAAAAATACGTTACTAGCTAAATAAAGCAATTTAAGGGATTTTTAAAGAAAATGTAGAAAATGCTCCAACCATTTATGTTTTTAAGTAAAGCACACGAAACAAAGAAGTATATTCAGTAACTGTAATACAATGAACGAATAAAAAACCACTTTACCATGGAGACACATTCATGCGACAATGTTTATTCAGCCCCTTATTAGTGCCAGGCAGTGTCCTATCGCTCCTGTCAGCAGTAAAGGAATTCCCCATTCCACAGGATTTATTAGCTAGTGCCACCACAGAGAAGAAACAAAATAAATCTTACAGTATAATTGAGAAGATAATAAATGTTACCAAGAAAAATAAGGTAGGAATGGGGAACAGAAGAGGTAGCAGAAGGAACGACACTTAAAAACAGGGAGAGGCTAGAAAAGGCCTCATTGAAAAGATAACAACTGAGCAAAGACTTGAAGGGTGTGAAGGGAAAGACAAGGACGTGTGGAAGAAGAGTATTCGAGGCGGACGGAACAGCAAGTGCAAACGCCCTGACGCAGGGTCACGCCTGGTGCTTCTGAAAGGGAACGATGGCAGGGAGGCCGAGGCGGCTAGAGGAAAATGAAGCGGTCAAGGGGTTCGAAGAGGCAAATGGTGGCCCAGAGTTTTTAAAACCTTGTAAGCTTTTCTAAGGGTTTTTGTTTTATTCTGGCTTTTTCCCAGGAAGAAAGAAAAAGATCAGTAGAGGAAAGATAGAAACATTATGACAACTGGGTTGAATGAAACAAAGAATATAATCATGTGGGAAGACCAGGTAAACTATGGAAAGAAAATATGAGTGAAGACAGAATGGGATGAGCCCTCAGACAGAGGCCCAGAGACAGAATGAGACATGTGTCCAGAAAGTGATAGAAAAAAGTCGGACAGCTGAGACCTACACAGAGAGGAATATATACTAAGAGAATTTAAGCTCCTTGAGGGCAGAGATCCCAGTGCCTAGAACACTGGGTGTCTAATGAACGTCTGTTGAATCAATTAATGTATGAATTAATACAGCACAGAAAAATATGCAAACATGACATACTAATATGCACGAGGGCATACGCAATTTTTCAGAAGAAGCAGTTTCAGAAACTGCATCTTCATTTTTTGGTCTTTTGGGCCTTCTTCCTGTATAGAATACCCACAGCTATGGGAAAATGAGGTGCTCTTTTCAACAATGGCAATGACAAACATCTTGGTAGCACTTCACACTTCGTCATGTATAAAGCACTTTTCATGTGTATTATTTTCATGTATATTATTTAATTCCTGTAAAAAAGGCAATGTCCTCATTATTCATTATGTGATTAGTGAATTTACTCTGGTAAGAAATGAAACGATACAGAAGTCAGCCTTCCGTTTCAAGTAATGATGGAGTATCAGAGACCAGATTAAACCTTTCACCTTAAACAACAAAAGCACACATATGAAAAATCAATTTCAGGCACTGGACAAGAGGTATCATGAGACAATTATCCTTAAGAAAAGGGAAACAAATACGATGAATCCTATAATTATGCTGGCTTTGTGCTTAAGATTTCCTAGGTTGCAGCTCAGGAAGGAGGACCCCCAAGAGGACCTGGTGATCTCCCTGAGGAGACAGAGTTAAAAATTTGAGGAGGCCAAAGAGGCTAGCTAGAATTCACAGGCAAAGCACCAGAGAGGAAAGAACCACAGAGAGATACTCAGAGATGTACAGGGGCTCCACCTTGAGTCTTCAGCGGAGTACTATCAGAGCACGTATGTGAGGAAATGACCCAAGGCTGGGAAAAGAGCCACCAGAAAGGAGCAGGCAAAACACTTCCTGGAGGACAGGGCTGGAATAGTTCACGAAATCTTCTAAGATTAAAATCATCGGGATGAATATTCAGGAATGCCTTACTAATGATATCAAATTAGCCCTAGACTGAAGGTTGCTCTGGTTTTCCTAACAAAGTTTAAAAGTAAGTCTAGAAAGGATCAAACTGTTTGCAAATATTCCTTCGTCCCAATGCTCAAAACTATTTAAAAGCACACACAGAAAAAAAAAAAAATCCAGCATGCAACATCCAAAATTCAAAATGTCTACCATCCAAAAAAAAAATTACCAGGCATGCAAAGAAGTAGAAAAATATAACTCATAATAAAGATAAAAATCAATGAATAGAAACACATGCAGAAATGAGACAGAACATATAATTTGTAGGCAAGTATCCTGAAATAGCTATTATATATATGGTTCATATAGTCAATGGTCAAGAAAATAGAAATGCATTAGTATGTTATGTAGGGGCATAAAAGATATTAAAGAAGGAAAAACCCAAACAAGCCTATAGAGATGAAAACTACAATGTTAGAGAAGAAAAATACACTAGATAAGATTAAGAATGCATTAGATACAACAAACAAAAAGACATGTGAACCAGAGGACATAGTAATAGAACTATCCAAAATGAAACAGGGTAAAAATGAAAAAAAATTTAAAAAGAACCAATCATCAATGAACTGTGGTACAATTTCATGTCCAAATATCCATGTGATTGGTGTTCCAGATAAAGAGGAAAAAGAGGAATGGAAAAAAATATTTTAAAAAATAATGGCTAAAAAGTTTTAAAATTTAACGAGTGATCCAAGAATTTTAATGAATGCTAAAGCGAAAGACACATGAAGAAAACTACACTAAAATCCATCAAAATAAAATTGCTTAAAACTAGTGATACGGAGAAAATCTGAAAAGCTGACAGAGAAAAAACAAGACACACCATGTGAATAGGAACAAAAATAATGGCGAGATTCTTGTTGGAAACGTGGCAAGCCAGAAGATCCTAGAGCAGCACATATTTAAGGGCAGGAAAGAAAAACACTGTCAACTTAAAATTCTATACTCTTCAAAGGTATCTTTGAAACACAAAGATGAAATAAAGAGTTTAAAGACAGAAAACAACCGGAAGAATTTATCAACAGTGGATCAGTAGAACAAAAAAAAAAAAAAAAAAAGGGCTTCGGGTAGAAGAAAATGAAATGAGACAAAGTCTGACTATGACGTAGAATGAAGAGCACTGCAGATGGTAAATATGTGGGTAAATATACATTTTTCCCATTGAAAACTACCGATACACACATCAACCTGGAGGAATCTCAAATGCATTATACCAAGTGAAAGAAGCCAGATTTTAAAAGGCTACATGTTGTATGATTCCATTTGTGTCATTCTGGAAAGGCAAAACTTACAGGGTTAGAAATCAGATCAGGGGTTGCAGGGCCTGGAGCGGCAGGAGGGCTGGACTCCAAAGGGGCACATGGAGATCTTGAGGGTTGATGGAACTGTTCCATAGCTTGACAGTGGTGCTTATGAGTATTGTCAAAATTCATAGAAATGCTCACTTTAAAGGGTGAATATGACAGTATTTAAATTATACTTTAATAAAACCTGACCAAAAAAGGTCACCACAGCTAATGATATGACTGAGACTACAATTCCGCTGCTTACTCAAAATGCCATGCTCTTCCACTCCGGAGGTTTTCAAAGTGAGGTCTCCAGGCCAGCAGCTCCAGCATTACCTCAGAATTTATTAAAATGTAAATTCTTGGACCCTTTCCCAAACCTACTGAATCAGAAACTCTGAGGGTGGGGCTCAGCTATCTGTTCTAACAACGCCTCGGGGAGATCCCTAATCGCCCTAAAGGTTGAGAATCACCGCTCTACACTATGCGAGGCCAATGAGATTGACATCTCTGGGAGAAGGGCCTGGCATCAGTTTTTAAAAGTGACCAGAGGTGACTTTAATTAGCAGCCAGATTTGAAATTCTCCGCACTGGGCCAGATGTTTCCATTGTCATCACCATGTGGGAACTGCTACTGCCCTCTGGGAAGGTTTGAATCCCAGTGTCACTGGGTTGGAATTTTAAAGTTGCCCCTCCCTCTGGCCTTGAACACTGACTTGCTGGCACAAGATTTAAAAGCCTCCTACTCCCACCCAAATTTGGAAGTTGGATAGGTGCTTACAATCTCAGTCCATGCTTTGTCTACTTTTTCCAAACACTCCTTTTGTGTGTATTAAGGTTAACCCATATGAAATTGCCAATTAATTCACTGTTTTTGGACCTTCAAAAACAGTGGCTTAATACGGTTTGCACTAGTTCCTTCAGGGAGGTAATGTTCCTCTTCCGTATTTTTTGCATACAAAAAGTAGATTATATATTTACTTCTAGTGCTTACCAACTGGTATATACCATAAATATAAGTTTAAAAAAAGACTTCATATCTCTCTAAATTAGGGTTGTCAGGAAGCAAGCAGAGGGCGGGTATGGAGATTGCTGGTGAGTGTGGTGGTTAGAGTAAAGTCAAATAACAGTTTCCATCACCTGGAAATTTCAGAGGACTAAAATGCTGAAACAAACTGTTGCTGTTCAGGGTCAAAAATATAATACCAAACTAAGATTTTTTTTACACGGACCAGTACTAAAGTCTAACCAAATAAGTAGATAAGAAATATAAAGACAAAATTAAACCTAACTAAAAAAAATTGAAAGGGCAAATCCTCCAAGTTAATGCAATCAAACCCACCCTCATGAATATTTTAATACAGATAAAATATCTTTGAAAATAGAAATTAAATTTTACTGAGAACCCCAAAGAAAGGTAATTCTTTTGTTTTTAATAATTTAAAGATTATTTATCCTCTCAGTTTCATTTTTATGTAACTTTTTTGATGTGTTGGATCAGTGCCCTCCTTGTAAATCTATACTATTCTTAGCCTAAGCTATATTATTGAAAACAGGTTATCTTAGTTTCATTTCTAGTATTGACAAGTCTAAGGAATAATGCTGGCTATCTTCCTAAATTTCTCTGTGTGCTCTTCTTACCTACAAGTTAGAACTAAATAAATAATCGATGACATACCATAAATATGTATGTGGCAAGTCTGCTCATGTCATTTCATAATATTAGCTACTGTTAGTTCAGTCTACAATTATGGGGATGTAAAGGGCCTGGAGATAAATTCTGTAGCTCAATACATATTTTGGAAAGGAAGAAATTAAAGTCTTCAAGAAGTCAAGCAAATTGTCCCCAATCTTAGTGTTGAGAGTGACAGGAATGGAAATAGAATTCTGGTTTCCAGGCTACTGGTACACTTTTCCTACTGAAATGCAACAGGTTCTGACACTGGAAACTTAAAAATCAGAGGGGGAGGGGAGGGGAGTAGTGAAGTGGGAAAGAGGAGGGGAGGGGAAGGGAGAAAAATGAATCATGAAGGAAATATTGCATTCTGGACAATGCTGTAAGCAAAACTTTCTCAGTTAAAAATCAAATTACAAAGAGAATACCAATGTTTCATAGAACATTCGGAACAACAAAGTCTACTGGGTCTATTGTAGCTGTCAAGTGGCATTTTCTTAATTAAATTTCTCAGTGAAATTGTATAGGATTAGGAAATCCCATAGAGCTGTGACCAGACATCTTGATGATCAAATTAAAGAGCTTAGATGATCAAAATATTTGTTGGATGAATGAGTGAATGAATGAGTTCTCCCAACTACTGAACCCCATTCTCCAGCACTGAAAAAGAGTAAAGAATCTCCTCACTTTCCTTAGAAACAGGGAATTTACTTCAACTCTTGCTGTAGGTCTCAAAATAATTAACCATTAGTTCCTTCTAGAATTCTGAAAGATTACTAAGCCAAACCGCAGAAACACCAAATTACAGGCAACATACTGGAAGTTTTATAATAACAAATATTATTAGTAGGGGACTTCATCTATAATTTCCTCAGAAGGTTGTGATTATCACAGATTAAACAGGACCAAAGAGAATAAACACTTCAAACTGACAGCAGCCTGTTGGAGAAAATCTGCAGAAACACTAAATGATCAATTAGTCTGAAACTCTGACAATTACCCTGCATTTCGGAGCTCTCATAGGTCAGTCAGGAACCATAAGGGTGTTTCAAAACAGATGATGAACCAACTGTGACATACAATAGGAAACGGGCCAATCTTTCAAGAGGATCTTGAAACAAGTTTATATAAAGCACGGTTGAATTTTTCAAATCAATTTAAGCTGCTTCCTCCAATCTAGAGTCTTTTTCTTTTGAACATCAAAAGAATCAGATTTTAGTGACTTAAAAGAATGCTCTCTCTCTAGGTTTTTCACACTTGAATATTTTCACAGTCAAACAAAGAAATGCCTAGGAACATGAAAGTTCAACCTCCCCAGTAACAACCAACTTGAAACTTGATCGGAATTCAAAGCCTGAAATGCTACCATCAGCTTAATTACAGTTGATTTAAGCAATTCCTTTCTTTTGAATGAATAGTCCAGATTAACTGGGATTTTATCATAAACTATTTAAACCAGTATTAGGGAACCCTGAAAGGTATTTTAAAAAATTAAATAAAATCAATAAAAATTCTTACTTATTTTGGAATGAATTTATTTTTATAGTGTTTCTTTCATTTATAATTGATTGTCTGATCTCTCTGACCAACCCTTAAATGAATATATCATTTTGTATTTACATTTTAAGTCTAATTAATGCCAAAACAAATTTCATTCCTTGGCTTCTTATCTGTGTGTCCACTTTCTAAGCAGCACAGAACTGAAACAATATTTATCTATTCGCTTCATGCTCAAAATGTTTACACTATAAATGGAGACAATACTTCATTAAAGGAATCATCAGGAGTATAAAGACATTCATAAAGTGTTAATTTCTGCTATAGTTATGTTTTTTTCTAATTTGCTCTTGCTTTATTTCCAGAAGAAAAATATTGCTAAAAGTGGCACAAATGCCTCATAGGTCAAATGACCATGTCACCTGTCATCTAAATCGGGCCATTTTTGAGAGTGAAAGGGGGTGCTATAAGTAATTAGGACAGGACCACAGGTGCAAACTAGGCTGCCTCAGGGAAATCCGGTATGTGGGTACCTTATGCCTCAGAATCCAAGTAAGGACACACATTTTCATTGTTAGGCCTTCTAAGGGTCTTGGAAATGCCCCTAATGAAAAAGGCCTTTTCAGTCTGGGTCCTCGGGTGTCACGTCCTGCCTGCTCCTACCTGCCACAGCAGCACATCCCCTCACTTACCCGACCACCATGTCCTTGGGTCCAGCATTTACAGTGCAGATCCCATCCTCACAGTGCTTCCCCACCAGGCTGTGTGCGTGCAGGTGGATGCTTTTTCCATTTGTGACCAACTGAACAATAACCTTTGCAGGTCCCACATAGTTGCAGATCTATGTAAGAAGCACATTTTAAAAGTTAGTACATCTGACTATATTGCAATGTAGAAAAATGCTTAGGAAAACCCAGTACGTATAAAAAATATGATAAAAAATTAAGCATATCTATACATATATGACCACAGCTCTGTTTTTAAAAATACATGATGAACAACTGATAGGGTGGAAATAAATCAAAATGCTAATGGTGGTTTTTGTGTGTGTGGAGGATCTACTCCAGCAAGAAGTCCATACCTACAACGCAGTCTGTAATGTTAAAGTCCAAACATCCTAAAGAGGATGCTGTGACGCCATGCAGTATCCTCTGCCTACTAACCAAGAATGCGTTTTCATCTGCACCCTCATCACAAGTTTTGGTCATAACAGCTGGATTAAAGACCTGTCAGAAGGGAACTGGGATTGATGGATAATGGAAATTGTGGGAGAGAGGTGAGCAGGAACAGTGTGTCCTGTCTATCTGCTTTGAGACGGGGCAGGAGAGAGTATGGCTAGGGACGTGGCTATGAGGGCTGTCAGTGGACACCCAAGTTCACAGGCTGGGCCTGCAGTGGTTTCTTTGGATGCTTCACGCTAGCACTCTCTGCTATGACATTTGATAACTGAATTATATGTGCCCAGGTCATAGTCCACTTCTTCAGCTCAAATAAGTGCACGTCCAAGGTGTAAATCCTTAGCTCACCTATTTAGGTGAGCTAAATCCTTAGACACCTATTTAGCTCTTATTTTATAAAATCAGATTTTTCATTTAAGGTAACTTATCTTTTTATTGTTATACCATTAAATGATAATAAAAGCAATAAAAAGGAAATAGCATGGTGATAATTACATTTAAAAATTTATTTATTTTTTAGAGAGAGGAGAAGGGAGGGGAAGAGATGTAGAGAAACACTGATGTGAGAGAGGCATATCAATCAGTTGTCTCTTGTATGTGCCCTGACCAGGAACTGTACCTACAACCTGACTGGCAAACAAACCAGCAACCTTCTGCTTCATGGGACGATGTCCAACCAACTGAGCCACACCAGTCAGGCTGATAATTACATTTTAAGCAAAGAGAAGCTGGACACCCTTTTCTCCTCTAGTTGGTCCTCAGACCCCTAGAGTAGACCACATATTCATTCCTTGAGAAAGCCAAACACTAAAATCATATTAACAGAAAAGACTCATGGCTTTATTTTTACCTTCCTAAATCCAGATGTCAGAATCCTGTCAAAAATTCAGCCAAACCGTTGGAAATGCACTATATCTCTTCAAAGGGTGACCAGCCTTTCCAGTTTGGCTAGAACTGAGTGGGTTTCCTGGTACACAGGACTTTCAGGATTAAGAATTTATCACCCTGTCCCCTAAGCTCACATTGTCTCTTTATGAGGAAGTGTGTGACTTAAACCCAGTCTCTCAACTATACAATCATCAGAAATATTTTAATACGCACAAGCAGTCTTCAGCTCAGAAGGGAAAGAAAGCATTGGGTTGGCCTCAAAGTTTTTCGGGTCTTTTCCGCAAAATGGCTCTAGTAGCGCTTAGTTGTGTTTAACTTCATTTGAAACAATTTTGTTAGTTTGTACTGTGACAGCTGTCATATCAGCATGCATTTAAAAAACTTATCAAAATTGGCGAATTTCTGTGTAGCCATTTTAATACTGAAGATGGAAGAAAGTAAGACATATTTTTGGCATTTATGCTTCAAGAAAGGAAAAAATGTCACTGAAATGCAAAACAAGATTTCTGCAGTGTATGGAGAAGAGGCTGTGACTGACTGAACGTGTCTAAAGTGGTTTGTGAAGTTTTGTGCTAGGGATTTCTCGCTGGATGATGCTCCACAGTCAAGCAGACCAGCTGAAGTTGATAGAGATCAAATCGAGACATTAAATGAGAACAATCAATATTATACCATGCGGGAGATAGCCAATATACTCAAAATATCCAAATCAATAAAGCTATTGGTGAAACTGAAAAATGTGTCTTTTATTTTGTGGAAAAAAACTAAATGGACAACTATTTTGGCCAACCCAATAGATAGGAATCCCATCTAGTAAACTTGAGGAAGAACCTACACCTGCCAATAAAATTTCTTGTAAACAGACAGAATCCATTTTAACCAGTCTACTTCTCCTATAATATCATCAGATAGATTCAGATGCCATTTATGCAGGGTTTTGTTGGGATTTTTTCATATGGATTTTTCCCCAATTTAATCTCTCATTCTAAGAGTTGAGGAGAAGTTGAGAAGAGCTGGGATTATTCCCCAGAAGGTTTTTGGGGAGAGAAGATCCATGCTCCCTAGCAAAGGACAGACTTCTCTCTAAACAACAGTGTGGGTTCCCCCCGCCCCTGGAAACCTTAGGGTTTCCCTGCCTGAACCTTGACTCAGAACTCATGCAAGTTTGCTTCCTAACCTCTAACAGCCCTTCCCAGGGAGCATGGCCACCTATGGGAGTGGTCTCCTTTCCTTGTAGAACAAGCTAATTACAAAGAACATTTAGGTTTTGACCACCTCAAAGCACAAATAAACAATTTCTTAATCACACATAGCACTTTAAAAACCCTCTGGGCATAAAACTAATTATGAACTTAGTGCTTTCCCTTGATAACAGGCAGAAAGCCTTTGCCCTTCAGGGCAGGAGAGGGAATGAAAGGGTCTGGGTTTGCCCCAAAGTTGGCTCTTGATCCTATATACTCCCTGGATCACTGACACCAGTTTTGTGCCTTGGGTGCTGACACCTGAAATTAGTCTTTTTTATGATGACATACTCTACAGGGATGTCTTCAGGAGCAAATGAACAGGGAAAGCGCTAAGCACAGAGAGGCAACAGTGTAAGGCATGATGAAATGCTTCACTTAGGTGAAATCGGGTAGGTTTTCCACTTAAGCAGGACACCAGAAGGAATCTAGCGATTAAAGCTCAATCACTATGGATACCTGGGCCCTTCAACGTCACCACTATGAAGGAATCCATCGCTGAATGAAAGAGGTGGGAGGTGTCCTCAAAAAGTACTCACATCTTTTTCTTGCTATTTAATTCATGACTGAAGGGCGGCAAGAATGAGGAACTGAGTAGTGTCTGAGGTAAAGGTACCTGAAAAATTTGCCAGTGACTAATGTGCTATCTGAACCATTTGAAAGAGCTCAAGTTAGCATGGCATCGTCTGGTTTTCACACAGACCACAGGGTGAGGACAGGGAGGGCTCTGGGTTTTGTGGACTTTCCAAAATACTGACTGAAAGAAGAAAGCTGAAGTGTGACACAGAAAAAAAATTATTTTCAAATTATATGGCAAATGAGGACAACGGGATTCTAACGTGGCAGGGGTGGTGGTGGTGGGGATACTTTATAAAATGCCACAACAGCGGAGAACTATTTGCAGTTGATTCAGCAATTAATTTGTTCTATTTGATTATTTGATTTGAGAATATGATTATTTTTCATCAGCCTCCCCTTTACTTCTTTGAATAGTGGTTCCCTTGAAAATTAAGTTTATAGAAAGCAACTGTATCTTCCAGAAAGGTTGGATTATTTTTGAAAGAGTCTGAACATATTAGGATCTTAATTACACACTAACAGCATAGACACAAGTTGAGTTTTCAGTTTTAGCCAAGGAGACAAAGAAGACAACTTGAGTAATCAGCTATCGAGGGGCCAAAGTGAAGAGCAAGTACTTGATGGGCAGACGAGCTGGGTTTAAAGACAGTTCTACCGTTTACCAGCTGTGTGGCTTTGGCCAGTGTTCAATTCCGCATCGGTAAAATGGAGATAATAATAGTACCTCACCGTCTGTTGTGAGAATTAAGTACATTAATGCCTGTGAGGTCTTTAGAACACTATCCAGTAAGTAACAGTAGTACACAAGTGTTAATTACTACATTTATTACTATAATGTACTCCTCTACCTAGACATCTTTAAATACTACAACTGCCCTGAGATGATTTAAAAAAAAAAAAATCTTGTCTAAAGGCAGGTGGCTAGAATAAATGACTAATTAAAGCTGTTTTTATTCCTAGAGTAAGTCTTTTTTCCAGAGTGCCATATTTTATTGGGCTTCATTAATTTTCTAGTAATAATTATGTTATTTAGCAATGACTATCATTTTCGGGGGTGCTCAGGACTTTGTGGCTTTCTTGATGAAGTTAAGCCTTTCTTCCAAGAGCTTTATGACTCAGTACCTGCTGATGACCATAGGCTAGACTGCTCTTTGAGTAAGAAATACAAACCAAGGTCTCAGATAATACCAAACTTAGTCAAATCACCTCCTTTTATTTAAAACAACTCTGTCATGCTCCGGCAAAGTACTCACTGATTCTTTAAAGGTGACTAAGAGAAGTAGTCTAGAATTTTCTGGGAATTAGAATGTGAAATGTCCAGTTTCTCTGCTGAGTAAATGCAACTAAGTCACTGGCAGAATGTAAAGTCAACACGAATGTAAGACATGATACATGGAAGTAGTTCTTTTCTGCTCAGTTTTTCTCATGAAGTGATGATAATGATGGTGATAATTAAAGAAGAGAAGGAGAAAAAAATTATCCACAGCTTTCGAACAGAACTCTATCCTGGCTTTGTGCACCTAACTCTGTCCTACGCCGCTAAAGTGGCAGGGCACGGCCGTTAATTCCAAGGGCTCAGAGGTCAGGCTGCTGGGCTGAAGCCCCTCTCTTGCCACTTATGAGACAGGTCAGCAGGGAAAGATGGTGGACATCTCTGAATATCAGTTTCTCCATCTTCAAAATGAAACCAACAACACATTTTATTCCACAGGATTGTTTTTAAGGGTTAAATGAGCTGATATATTACTCAGAACCTAATGGGATTAGCAATCTCAAACAACAACTCTCCTATCCTGGCTATTACCTCACTAATAACCAAAATGTACCCATTTAGTCAATGAGGATTTTTAAGCCCCTCTAATGTTTCACGCCCAGCAGTAAGTCAGGGAATGAAGGGATACACAGAGGGTAAAAACCAGACACAACCCCTGTTCTTGTGGGAATTAAAAAGTGGGACTGATACTAATCAAAGAATCTCACCAATAAATGCAAGTGTATAGCAGTGAAGCACTGACAAAGGACAAATCTTGTAGGGTTCTGATCTGGTCAGGAGGTGGGAGAAAGCATCCTGAGGGAGTAATGAGGGCTGAGCGCTGGAAGAACAGGAGTGGGACAAGGGAAGGGGTGAGCAGGAGACAGAGGGTTGAGAAGAGTATTCCTGAAAGGAAGAACAGCATGTGCAAAGGCTCCATGGTGAGTCCCACTAATTATCTCCTCAGTCATACTCACAGCGTCTCAGCGTTTCCTCTAAGTGGTTCCTACCACCTGCCATATCCACCCATTCCTCAAAGGTAAGACCTAATTCTGCTTCTTCCATGACACTCTCCTCAAAACTTTAGCCCACGAAACTCCACTGCTGTCCCTTGTTGGGGGAAGGTCATTGGAGTAGGGAAGGAAAACTACAGGTAATTTACTGAAATGAAAAAGTGATAAAACCAGTTGGCAACTATAGGGTTATTGTCTTACCTCTCTTGCTTGTTAAATTCCCAGCATACATATATCTGTATGTCCTAACTTACTGTTTTTATGGAAGGAAAGGGAGGGAAACATGTAAACTCGGCCAATCTTCACATTAGCCCTGTGGGGTTGGTAGTGGTACCCCACCCCACAGCCAAGGGAGCCAAGGCACATCAAAATGAAGTAAACTGCCATCATTTCTATAACTGGACTGAACAGGTCTGTCCACTTCCAAAGCCCATTCACATTTTGCATTACGCTGGGTGTCGCATGGGTTGATCACTTCTTCTTTTGTGTGTCAACGGTCTGCCCAATGTTCTGTAGCTCTCCTTTGTGCAGCACACTGTTGGTGCACAACAATTATTCCTGAAAAACCTGTCTGCTTGGTTCTGTTGGTGTGTGTTGTGAGAAAGAGGTATCAGAGAAAGTTGCGAGGTGGCAGAAGGACACTCTTTTAAGCCTCCTTCATAAAAAAATCATGCCACAACATTGTTAAACTATGCACTGATTGTTCTTTGTTAGGTTGCAAGTCAGAATATAAAATGAAGAAGAGGAAGAGTGTGGGGAAAAGGAGAGTGAGGGGGAAGGAGGAGAAGAAAGGAGAAGAGAAGAACATTGTTTTCATAATGTATCTTCTCTCAGTGATGAAAAACAGTCAGATTTTATTGGTCTTTATTATTTGTTGAGCACCCAGGAAGTACAGGATAACCTGTATTAAACAAGAGAGTACAGAACCATGTCTAACACAGTTTCTGGCACAGAGTAGGAAGATGCTCAGTAAAGTTAGTTTAGTTTAGTTTTGTTTTTTTAAAGGCAGGGGATTTCAGGTTGATCCAATCCGGGATCAGATACCAGCTCTTTCTTCTTCCAGCTCAGTGGCCTTACACAAGTTCGATAACCTCTCTGGGCCTCACGCCGCATGTCGTAATGTGACCTGAGAGGGCTGTTGTCAGCACTGCACAGTGCCTGCCACATGGCACGTACCATGGAAGCACCAGTTTCTTTCCTCTCTTTTATTTACAAATAGCCTGTGTCACCTCGGACCTCCCAATGACCCTGTGAGGTAGACCATGTTGGCACTATCATCCCTATTCTGCAGATAAGAAAACAGAAGCTCAGACAGATTAACAACTGACATAACACAAGGTCAGACAGCCAGGATGCGAAGGACCTGGGGAGCCATCCTGAGTCTTCTGAATGTAAGTGTAGTGTTCTTAGTAAGATGGAATGACATGAAAATATCCACGGTGACCCACTCGCTGTGGACAACATGGTTGTTTTTATAGAAAGTGCTCCTGGACCTGTGTTAATACTTTCACATTCTCTCACCTTGTTCAGTGCCCTACTTGTCTGAGCAACATCACACATGGCGCAGATGTTAGGTTGGGATTAGAAGAGCAAACTGCACCATTAAATACAAGTAAATAGGCGAAGAGGGTCTCATCAACTACACAGAGAAGACAAACAAAATCTCTGCATGCATATAACTCTGCTTTAAAAGTTTGAGTTATCTGTCATACTTTGACCTGGAATTTCTGGGGTTTTTTTTGTTTGTTTGTTTTTTGTTGTTGCTACTCTGTTTTAATTTTGAGTTTCATTACATCAAATATAGCTTCTTATAAATCACACTTCTTTCAGAAAATCAAGTAGCTACCTCCAAGAATTTTCGGGGACTTGTACCTCAATAGATGTCATTACTTCATTAACAAATTAGAACTAAATCCTTATATTTTGTATGGCCCAATTATCCATGGTTGCAAAAGACTATGGGAGGAGTAGACAATGTGTAATTTATGGATGAATTGTGTTACAAATGTTCATTTATAAGCCACTTGTACTGGGGACTTGGGTTTACTCTTAACAGATAATGAAGTTTAAAATAGTGGTACTCTGGTACCATTTTTCCCCCTACATCTCTTACCCTCCTTATTACATTATGTACATTCTCAAATTCTTTTTCTGAACAAGCATAAATTATATAATATCTAGTCAGACCTTCAAAAGATACCCTGAATCTGACCACTTCTCCCCACTCTACTGCCACTCACTGGTTTCAAGCCCCCAGGGTCTGCCTCCTAAGGTTTTGCTCCGATCTAAGTCTCTTGTGTCTGTCCCGCTTCCCCACAGCCCTGCATGATTCTGCTCAAGTCAAGTCATGCCAGACTTGTTACTCTGCTCAAAGTCCTCCAAAAGTGAAAGCTGTTGATGATGAATGATTTAGTAGCATAAGGGGACTCATTATATTATTCCGTGTATATATGACTAACATTTTCCACATAAGAAGTTAAAAACAAAACCAAACCAAACCAAACCCAAAGCCTCCAGTCCCTTTGCATCTTAAAAGCCAAAGTCTTTACAATGGCATGTGAGGTCCTGGGCAATCTAACCCTCCTTTTCCTCTTCAATTTTGTTCCTTACTAATGCTATGCAGCCAAATAAACCTCCTTGCTGTTCATTCTTGACCTTGCCGACTCAGCTCCCACCTGGAAGTGCCTGTATTTGTTGTTCTCTGCCTAGAACCTTCTTTCTACATGTCCTCTTACCTTCCTTCAGGCTGGACAGGAGTGCCCTTCTGTCAGGGAGGCTTGCACTGATCACCTAGCCCTCTGCAAACTGTAACCACTCTCACACTCCAATCTCTGCATTCTTTCCTCCTTTCCCCTGCTTTATTTTTCTCCCTGTGTTCATTACTATTTAAAATGCTACACTTTTACTAATTTTCATTGTTTCCTATCTCCCCCATGAGAACAGAAGCTCTATAAATGTGGGGATACTGATTTCTTCCCTGTTATATCCCCAGTGCTTACAATATTTGTCATATTGTGGGCATTCAATAATTAATTCTTTAGTGAATGCATGATTAAATACGTCATGATTTAAATCATGTTATCTATGTTATCTATGGAGGGCAATTTATGAAAATACAGAGTTGTGTTAGGCAGGAGGTAAAAATAAGGCAGCTATATTCTTCCTTTTGTTATTTTGTCTTTTAAAAAAATGGCTAGATCCTAGTGTAGACTCTCAGTCGGCTGCTTAAGTTAGGATGTGATCATTATAGACCAGAGCAGGACATTAGCCTAAGCTGGCAAAGGGTGCCTGTGTGGGGGCTCTGGACTTGCAGCGGTGAGAGGATCTAACTGCCGAGGGGCAGGAGTTCTGGCAGCTGTGAGAACGTGAAGGGGAGGTGACTCCTGAGTCGTTGCCCTTGGAATGCCAAGGAAGCAGCTCTCCTCTTAAAGTCCAAGACCCCCCTTGTCTCTCCCTCTTCCCGCCCTAATTGCTGTTGCCCATAAGGCATTTTCCCACTATACTGAAGTCTTAGCAGCTCACTCAAACATTTTGCTCTATTTCTTCCCTTATTATCGCCCTCAGGGATACCCAGAATTCACATTTCTGATTCACCCCAATTTCACATCCTCTTATTCCTCAAACGAGAGGCACTTTCTATGACCTTCACTCTGGCGCCTGCCAGGAATGCCCACCCCGCAGGACCTTGTTATGACGCAGTGTGGGGCTGAGCCCCTGCGCCCTGGCGCCTGCCGCCGCTAGCTGTGCACTCCTGGGCAGGTTATGCAGCGTTTTTCGACTTGCTTTCCCACCTGTAAAATGTGAATAGAGCTTCATAATCTTTGAATTTTTATGAGGTTTAAAGGAGGTAATTTAAAGAATCTCAAGATAAATGACCGTGATCCTTATCTCTTCCTGCTTAAGCAGGTATCTGCAGTTGAGAATTTCTCTGACTTTAATGGGAAGACGGAAACCACTGCATGTGTGTCTCTTCAGCCTCTCTTCTCCTTACTGTTCCTCAGGCTCAAGACGTCCCCATTACTTCACATATCCTCTCCTAATTCAGAGAAATGGAGATTTGTTCCCTTTTCCAGGACTGGGCACTCTTGTTTTGCCCGTACTGTCATCCTTATTCCAGACCTCCTTGAATTACCCCACCTCTCCAAAGGACCCTTCCCTTTAGTCCACAAATCGTGTACACTCTTCTGTCTTATTCCACAGAAGCCCTTCTCTGATAATGATGTTGACAACTGTACCAGTTAGCACCTACTGAAACCTATGGGCCAGGTCCTACGTGAAGACCTATAGAACCAGCCTTTCATTCGATTTTCTCTGCAATTCAATGGGAAAGGTTCTTAAAAGGTACTTAAACCTGCTTTTGTGCCATTCTCTTTTTCCTTACCAAATATGCAAGAAAAGCTCTCATTGCCAGTCCTGGAACTCCTACTTAAGATGTAGCCCTTTGCAAATTAATTCCCTTCCTCAAATGAAAAAATGCCTAAAGGTCATGACTGACTCCATGTTTCCAAACCCACTAGCCATTTCCTATTCTTCATCTTAACCTCTCCGAAGCCAGGGATGTGTCACCATTCCCTCCTCGAAACTCTGTCCTCACACTTCACTGGACACTTCTGCGAAGGCACTCTTTGTCCACAAGAGAAGTTTTGCCAGAAATCTACTTGGTTCGATTTTAATCTTCACCATGATCACTCTCTTGACACTCTTATGTAGTCTCTCAGGTTTAATTACTACTCCATTCAGATGCTCGTAATTTAAATCCCGTGTGCTTAATTTCTTGTCCATAACATCTTTACAATGCACTTTGCCCAAGGCTGAAAAATACTGCCTTCCTTCTGAAACCTACTCTACCCCTATTAAATGGAGCCCGCCTTCTAAGCAACTGCACCCAAATCCTTTCGCCTTGGAGTCCTCTGTTGTCTTCTATGTGTAATCGTTTGCCAATTTTGGCCAGGTGGCACCCCTGTGTCCCAAGAAAGAAAGGGACCTGTGTCCCTTTCCTTTTTTCGGTTTACCTATCTCAGCCCTGTCTCTGAGTCTCGCTCGTGAAGAATCACTGCAACTCTGGAAACCCGTGTTTCTGCGCCTTTCCCTCTTGCTAATGTCCCTTAGCAGATTGCTACTGGATTTATATTTCTAAAGCATAATGCAGATTAGAACATATCATTTCCATATTAAAACTTAGATGATCTACCTATTTTCTACATAATCCAGTCTAAATCCCTGAGCCCTATACCGCGTGGCCCCACTGTACCTGTCTAGCCTTATGCCAGCCTCTCTCTTTCTTACACTGTTCACGCCTGCAGAGTGAGCTGCCACTTCCATTCGCCCTCAGTGACTCCTTATTTTGAACGATTGTGCTGAGTTTTCTGCTTGTGTTGCCTTCTCTAGGTAGGTCTACTCTGTCAGAGTTCTACCTTTCTCTTGAGATTCCACCCAAAACACAATTTCTGCCTCAAAGTCTTTTATGAGCACCCTAACTAGCTAGTTCGTATAAGTTTCCCTTTACTTCAGAGCCATCTGGTCACTCATTCTTTCATTCAAAAACTGTTTTATTCAGAAATTACTACATGGCACCTATAGGTGCTGGCTGCCTAGTGGTGAATAAAACAAACAACATTGCCATATTTCAAATATTTCAAATATTTAAGGACATATCTTAGTTCCTCTATTAAACCAATTGATCCTTGAAGACAATGGGACTATTCTTTAGATTTCTCCAGCTCCCAGCACAGAACCAGTGCCTATGTTTACTCAATATTTATTTAAAGAACTAATGGCAGAATAAACCCTGGCTACTCTGAGGCAGGAGGGGGCAGCCAAGTGGCGAAGGCTCCTGGGCAGCATTCAGGAGGGACGCGAACCGCAGGGCCCACCACGCTACCCAGCCTTAAGATCTACTGACGGGGTATGTCCCTTGACAGGATCTGCCTCGCTAATATAACTGGAAGGTACTGCCTGAGGAGTGAAAAGTCCCGGCAAGGGTGAGTGCATGAAGTCAACTAACTTGTGAACTTTACTAACTCCTTAGTTTGAAATCGCAGTTGGGAACATCTAACCCTGGCACTATTTTTATTCATAAGAAAGTTATTATTATTTTTTGAAGCACCTGTACTTCCTTAGGCTTTTCCAATGAGAAAAGTAACTTTCATTTATAGACAGACTGGTGGTAGAGATGATAAAACATCTTTAATTTTTATAAATTCAATTCTCAGGTAGAACTTAACCCTGACATACAATTTAACATTGTGCTGGGGTTTGGCCAAGGTGATAAGATGTGTTGAAAACAAACATCAAAGGCTGCTTCCAGAGATCCAAGATAGTGGTAGAGTGGGTGGATGTTACATTCTCCTTCTCCTGGAACTAAACTAGAATTACAACTAAACTATCAAGCAATCAACCTGAATAACTAACTGAAGTCTAGCTGAAGAGAAGCCTTATAACCAAGAATTTACAGAGGAAGCCACATTGAGAACGATAGGAAGGGTAGAAAGGAGAAAAGGGCTGGCCCTGCTCCCACAAGTGGTGGCTGGGATTCTGGAGGGATATGTTACCTGCAAAGGCTCCCCCGGAGGAGCATGGGGGTCTTTACCCCAAGCCGGGCTTCCTAGCCCAGGGCACCAGAGCAGGGAAGAGGCACTCACATAACATCTGGCTGTGAAACTCAGCAGGGATTCTGTCCTCCAGAAGGGACAGCCAACAGGATCCCTATGCTGAGTTACTCTCCCAAACTACACACACCTCATTTCGAGGGTAGAGCATTCCCCTCCAAATGACATCAGCCTAAGGAAAAGCAATAGGCCCACTCGTTGTACTTCCTGTAGCCCCGCACAGTGCAGATTGAGCCATGCTGAAGACAGAGCTGCTTGGCCTTGGGTGTAGAGGTCTAGGCAGACTCAGGGGGTGATAATGACTGAGTGTGGTTTTGGGGTGGGGACCATTCCCCCGACTTTCCTGTGAATTGGACTGGCACATCCCTTTTACAGGAGATCTACCAGCCACACTCTCTGGGCTCCTGGCGGTCCCACCGTCCTGACTCCTGGCTGCTCCATCCTGCCGAAGTCTGGGCAGAATCCAGGACAGGCTGAGTTGTATGGCTCAGGGTGTGGGCACTGTCCCCATCTTCCCCCAGGCCTGACTGGTACTTCCTCCTCATGGGAAGTCCACTAGCCATAGCCTCCCAATTCCTGGAGGCCTGGAACCTGCTGAGATCGGGCGCCTGGCAGAATCTGGAACAGGCTGAGCTGTGTGGCTTTAGGACAGGGGCCATTTTTCTCACGTACACTGAAGTAGTGCAGAGCCCTCCCTTCACAAAGCCAATCCTTGGTCTGTTCGGGTCTAATAAACTCCGCTGGCCTCACCCGGAAGACTCCCGAAGGCCTCACCCCACCACAAAGGTGTGTGGGTATCCAGCAGGTGGCAGCTAGACTTGGTATATGAAGGGACATTTGCTGAGAGACCTCGGACCCAGCACTGACACTGAGTTTGGACCTGTATCAGTCTGGTGAACACCACTTGCCCCTACCCAGTGACTGACTAAAAACTTACTTCATACAACTGGAGCACTGCCAAAGGCACTTACAGTGACTGAGCTCAACAGCCGGTCAACAGGGAGAGACAGGCAGAGGCAGATCTCAGGGTGCATTGGGACTTTTGCTGACTTGCCTCTGAAACCGGTGTTGGTATGCAGCTTGGTCCTTGCTATGCACACCCAGGCCTAGTAGAGGCAGTCACAAACTCTGGATCAGTCTGTAGTCCTAAGCAGGTTGCCCAGGGCCAGTCATAGGCAGCATCTGACAACGGTCTGCCCAGAGACCCTCCCAAAAGGCCCTAGGACCACAACACCTAGTGACCAGCTTCAGACAACTCAGAGCAGAGTTCAATTAGCTTCACAAACAACATATACAAAGGGTGATCTCGGGAGGCACGAGACCCTGCTGAGGCAAATTCACTTTGTGTGGTCAGCAACTACACAGCAGTTCATAGCCCCCAGTCAGCCAAACTTGAGGTATGGGTCGATCTTGACAGTCAATCAACCTAAGAGTCAACCTCACACATGAACAGGCCAGTAGAAAAATCTGACGCAGATTCATTGTTCTACTTGCTCAGTCACTTTGAATGCCATGGCCACGCACTACACATGCTCATAAAACAACATCTACTACCTCCACTAACTAGAACAGTAAAGTTGTCATTGTTCACGCATGCGCATTCCAGTCCACTGTCCTTGGCTGCCAGGTTACACTGATGTTGTGCAAACCGTTCTCATTATATTAACTATGGCTGGACTTTTTCCGGATAGACCTCCTATATTGACAACTGAATTCAATAAAGTAGTAGGATATAAAATAAATATCCAGAAAGCAGTTGCATTTTTGTACACCAATAATGAACTAGCTGTAAGAGAAACTAAGAAAAGAATCCCATTTGTAATTGCATGAAAAAAATTCCTGGGAATAAATTTAACCAAGGATGTAGAAGACTTGTATTTGAAAAACTGTAAGACACTGAAGAAACTAAAGACAAGTAAGCATAGGACAAGTAAAGACAAGAAAGTATAGACTGTGTTCATGAATAGGAAGAGTTAACATCATTAAAATGTTTATACTACCCAAAGCAACCTATAGATTCAATGTAATTCCTATCAAGATACTGATGGTGTATTTTGCAAAACTAGAACAAATGTTCCAAAAATGTATATGAAACCACTAAAGACCCTGAATAGCCACAGCAATATTGAGAAAGAAAAAAAAAGTTAGAGGAATCATGCTATCTGATATTAAACTATACTACGAGATTATAGTAATCAAAGCAGCATGGTACTGAATAAAAACACAGATCAATGGAACAGAATAGAGAGCCCACAAATAAACCGAGGCCTTTATGGTTAATTAATATTTGGCAATGGAGGCACAAACATATGGGGGGGTGACATAAAAAACCCTGTAATTTATTTATAAAAAATTGTGTATTTATTCTTACATGTTTAAACTTCAGTCATCTTCAGAGTACTCCCCATGTGATGTAATACATTTATGGAGATGTTTTTCCACTACTCAAAATAGGTTTTGAACTGGTCAATTTTGATGCCTTTTAGTACTTCTGCCATTTTTTGTTTCACCTCTTTACCATATGCAAAATGTTTCCCTCTGAGGACTTTTTTCATCCAGGGAAACAAAAAAAAGTTGCTCAGGGTAAGATCAGGCAAATAGGGAGGGTGGGGCATGGGGGTCATGCCATTTTGGGTCAAAAACTGCTGAACACTCAGCAAGGTGTGGGCAGGTGGGCTTGTAATCACCCATCATGAAACGGGCAAATGTGTTGAAAAGTCTTCGAAACAATTCACTGAAATGGAACACAGCCTCACTCAACAATGCCAGCTGGTACATTGATACAGATGGGTTCCTAGAACACACCTAGCAGGGGAAACCTGTACTATAAGGAGCCCATTCTCCAGAAGATAATTTCTGGTTTTTTGGGTCCCCTCTTGTACTGGGGTAAAGGTAGTCTACTCAATAAATGATACTGGGAAAATTAAGATAGATATGTGCATAAAAAATAAAACTAGACAACCTTCTCACACAATATACAAGAGTAAAATCAAAACAGATTAAAGGCTTAAATGTTAGACTCAAAACCATGAAAATCCTAGAACAAAACAAAGGCAGTAACATCTCGGGCATTTCTTGTAGCAATATTTTTTTCTGAGATATCACCTCAGGCAAGGGGAGAAAATAAACAAATGGAAGTACATCAAACTAAAAAGTTTTTGCAGAGCAAAGGAAGTCATCAACATAATGAAAGCACGACCCACTGTGTGGGAAAATATACTGCATTTGCCAATAATACATCTGATAAGGAGTTAATATCCAAAATTTATAAAGAACTTACAAAAGTCAACACCAAAAAAATTTAATTAAAAATCGGCTAAGGACCTGAATAGACACTCCTCCAAAGGACACACAGATGGCCAATAGACATATGAAAAGATGCTCCTCACTAATCATCAGAGAAATGTAAATTAAAACCACAATGAGATATCATCTCCCACCTGTCAGAATGGCTACCATCGATAAATCAAAAAACAACAAATGTTGGTGAGGATGTGAAGAAAAGGGCACCCTCATGCACGGTTGGTGGGAATGCAGACTGGTGCAGCTGCTGTGGAAAGCAGTATGGAGTTACCTCAGAAATTTAAACATGGAGCTGCCTTATGATCTAGCAATTCCACT
Source organism: Mormoops blainvillei (assembly GCA_004026545.1). Classification (NCBI taxonomy): domain Eukaryota; kingdom Metazoa; phylum Chordata; class Mammalia; order Chiroptera; family Mormoopidae; genus Mormoops; species Mormoops blainvillei. The sequence continues at coordinate 124,255 of PVJD01001118.1, forward strand.
TCTGGGAATTTATCTGAAGAAACCAAAAACTCTAATTAGAAAGAATATATGAATCCCTATAGTCATTGAAGCATTATTTACAATAGCTAAGATTTGGAAATAGCCCAAGTACCCATCAGTAGATGAGTGGATAAAAAAAGCTGTGGTACCTTTACACAATGGGATACTACTCAGCCAGGAAAAAAAAAATTAAAAAAAAAGGAAATCTTACCTTTTGGGAGAGCATGGATGGACCTGCAAAGTATTATGCTAAGTGAAATAAACCAGTCAGAGAAAGACAAATACCATTTCTCTTTTATGTGGAATCTAATGGACAAAACAAACTTACAAACATAATAGAAACGGACTTATAGATATAGAGAACAGATTGACAGATGTCAAAGCGGAGAGGACTTGGGGGGCTAGGTAAAAAAAGTGAAGGGATTAAGTAAAGAAAAAACAACATTATAGACACCAACAACAGTATGGTGATTAACGAAGGGAAAGGGGGTGGGGGAAAGTGGAAGAGGGTAAAGAGGGGATAAATGGTGATGGAAGGAGACTTGACGTGGAGTGGTGAACCCAATACAACATACAGATGATGTATTATAGAATTGTACACCTAAAGCCTATATAATTTTATTAACTAATGTCATCCCAATGAATTCAACAACAACAAAAAATGTTTTTACAAAAGGCTAGTTTCAGGTAAAACAGAAGAAAGATGGGGAGGAAAAGAGCAGTTGCCTTGGCTTCAGGTGCTGTGTAATCTGGACAGTTGCTCTCATTCGCCATCCCAGCTAGACTCTGCCCGCAGCTGCGCAGGAGGGTTTTCCCAGCGGCACCCCAGAGACACAGCTCTTCCTCCCACTGGAAAACAGTCCTAACTTCAAGTGTCAGGTGACACTTCTAAGTCACTGAAAATATCCTCAGAGTGTGAATTTAGGGAGCTTTAGTAATCCAGAGTTGTGATTTATTTTCAAGTATGATTCCAGGTTTGGAGAAAACAACACAGTTTATAGAGTTTGCATTAGTTATGTTGAGTATAAGTACCTCAAAATTCTTAAATTTGTGAAAAAATGTTCTCCTTAAATCTGCAAATTTTCAGATAAGAACATCTGCGTTGGTTAATTTTTAGTGCTCCAATAAGTGGTGAGAGTTCTAGTCACAGTCACCAGTTACTGCTATGATCCTGTGTTAGTCACCTAACCTGTTTGGGCCTCTCAACTCTTCATTTGCAAAATCACTAGACAGTATCTAATGTGCCTTCCAGCTCTAAAATTCTGATTCCTAGTCATCAGTATAGGACACACAAGACAGCAACCAAAGACCACATTTTAAAACTGAAAACAAAAAAAAAGTTTAAAATCACAGAATTCCTGAGTTGGAAGGAACCTAATAGGTAAACTCAGTTTTTAAATTGTTAACATTTTACATTTTATCACATTTATATACTGAGAAAACACACAATCAACACTCAAATTACCTGTTGTAATGGGGCCTCTGATAGCATGAAAAATCAAAATTTAGAGACAAAGAAACCTTTATGTTAGGCAAATATTTCAAATTACTTTCTAATTTTTAATTTTTTTAAATCCTCACCTGAGGACATTTTCTCATTGCTTTCAGAGAGAGGGAAAGGGAAGCAGAATGGAGAGAGAGAAACATCAGTGTGAGACAGAAGCATCAATTGGTTGCTTCCCACACACACCAGGACTGGGGATCATAGGCACCCACACCAGAAATTGAACCTGCAACCTGGGTATGTGCCCTGACAGAAAATCAAACCCTCAACCTTTTGGTTATAGGAGGACACTCCAACCAACTGAGACATACCAGCCAGGGCAAAAGATTTCAACTTTTGTCATTATAAATGATATCGAGTACCCAAGTGTGGCGGGGAAAAAGACAAGCAAAACAAAAACAGAATGAGACATTTTAATTTACAAAGTTAAAAAAAATCCTTACAAACTACATAAAAATAATTAGAAGGATCAAGCCCCATGTAAGGAAGGTATGATTGAAGTTTGTCCAAAATAAAAATATTAGTTTTCTGATTTATGTGTTCTTTAAAACAGAAATTAAGATGGTTTTTAACATTCTTTTAAAATAGTTTTAAAACCTCTCGATGTATTGTTTTGACCCAAACTTAATTTGAGATAGTTAAGGATATCTTCTGCCTCTGTGATACTTAAATTCACTTGAGATTAAATATCACCATTGTCTTGGAAAGATATTCCATGTTCATGGATTGGAAGAATTAACATTGTTGAAATGTGCACATTACCTAAAGTAATCCACAGATTCAATACAAAACCAATCAAAATCACAATGGCATCTTCCACAGAAACAGAACAAAAAAAAAATACTCAAATTTGTATGGCACCACAAAAGACCTCAAATAGTCAAAGCAATCCTGAGAAAAAGAACAAAGCTGGATGTTTCACACTGCCTGGCTTCAAACTATACTGCGAAACTACAAAAACCAAAACAGTATGTATTGGCAGAAAACCAGACACACAGACCAATGGAACAGAATTGAGATCCCAGAAATAAATCCCCATATACAGGCAACTAATTTTCATTGATGGAACCAAGCACATATAATGAAGGAAGTAAAGTCTCTTAAATAAATATTTTGAAAACTGGAAAGTCACATGCAAAAGAATGAAACTAGAATGCTATCTAACACCACATACAAAAATTATCTCAAAATGGATTAAAGACTTGAATATAAGACCTGAAACAATAAAATACAAAGAAGAAAAAATATCCACTAAACTTATGGATCTTGGTCTCAGAGGGATTTTTGTGAACTTGACCCCATAGGAGAGGGAAGTAAAAGCAAAAACAAATGAATGGGACTACATAAAACTAAATATCTTCTGTACAGCAGAAGATACCATCAACAAACAAAAAGACAACCAACTGAATGGGAGAAAATATTTTCACCCGATTCCTCTGATAAGTAGCTAATAGCCAAAATATATAAAGAACTCATACAACTCAACAACAACAAAAACAAAAACAACAAACAATCTGACTGAAAAAAAATGGACAGAGGATCTAAATAGATACTTTTCCAAGGAAGACATACAGATGGTCAAAGATGTATATAAAGATGCTCAAATTTATTAGCTAAAAGGGAAATGTAGCCCTGGCTGGTGTGGCTCAGTGGATTGAGTGCTGGACTGTGAAGCAAAGGGTCACCAGTTCAATTCCCAGTCAGGGCACATGCCTGGATTGCGGGCCATGTCCCCATTAAGGGGCACGCAAGAGGCAACCACACATTGATGTTTCTCTTCCTTTCTTTCTCCCTCCCTTCCCCACTCTCTAAAAATAAATAAATAAATAAAATGTTTTAAAAAATAAAAGGGAAATGCAGATCAAAAACACAATGTAATACCAATGTCATGTCAATTAGACAAAAAAATAACAAATGACAGAAAGGATGTGGAGTAAAGGGGAGTAAAAGTGTGCCCACTGATGGTTGGAATGTAAGTTGGTGCAGCCACTACAGAAAACAGCATGGAGTTTTGTTTTTGTTTTTAAATTAAGAATAGAGCTACCATATGACACAGGAACCCCTCTTCTGGGTATCTACATGAAAAATTTGAAAACACTTACTCATAAAGATGTATGTACCCCTATGTTCAATGCAGCATTATTCAAAATAGCCAAGAAATGGAAACAACCTAAGTGTCCTTCAATGGATGACTGCATAAAAAAGAAGTGGTACATATATACAATGGAATATTACCCAGCCATTAAAAAGATAATATATTGCCATTTGCAATAAGATGGATGGATCTTGAGAGCATTATGCTAAGTGAAATAAGTGGAAAGGGATAAAAACTGTATAATTTCACTCATGTGGGACATAATAAGCAACAAATGAACAAAAAAAAAAAACCGAACATACAAACAAAACAAACAAACTCATAGACACAGGCTACAGAATGGTGGTAATCAGAGGCGAAGAAGGGTGGGGGGATGAAGAGGGTAAAGGGGTTCAAATATATGGTGACGGAAGGAGACGAGACTTCGGGTGGTCAGCACACAATAGAGTATACAGAGGTATTGTGTATTTATACACCTGAAATTTATGTAATGTTATTAACCGTTACCCTACTAAAGTTTAATAAAATTTTTTAAGATTTCAAAAAAAAATCACTCACTGATTTCTTTCTTCTTAACAACATACAATCATCCTCATCACATAGTTGTCTTGCTTAGAAAAACTATTCTATCACTTTCACTGAAATCTACTGGTTAGAGATGTAATTAAATAATTTGGCTCTCAATGACTGAAAGTATTTACAGACATCATTTTTAGTAGCATTTAATTTGTACTATAGTAAATACAGCTGCCTGTACAAGAATTTGCACCATTATGGGAAGAAAACAATTAACTGTTCCTTTCTTCAGAAGGAAAGTACATAAGATAAAGAATTTCAGCTATTCTTCTGTGATTTCCTGTGGAAAACCCCTACTAAAGTAATGAGGAGAATTACAAGTGAGTAGAAATGGGAAATTTTCTTTGTCTAGATTTCTTGTTGCCATTTGTTGGTTAATTTACATCTCAGGCACTGATAGGGCAAAAGAGAAAACCAATCTAAGTGTCAGACTGAGGTTAACCAACACTTTGTGCCACCTACGTATTGTGATGTAAGCAAAAGGAGGAAGGGGGAAACACCAAAATTCGTAACAAGCTCTAGGATAACATCAGCCAGTAATCTGGAAAAATGGTGGCACTTTAGAGCTGCCCCCAAACTTTCAATGGGATAACTTTCTGTTGTTTGGCATGTGTAAGTAGACTAAAATACAAAGGATATGAAATAAATAATAAACCCTGATGTTTGGATGAAATGTTCTGCGAGTTGTTAATTTCTATTATTTTTAGGGACTTGCCAGAAAAATTTAACGACCCCATAACCAAATCTTGAGTTTCCATTATTATGAAGGTACAATTAAGTAGAAAATGTTTTTAAAAGCATAAACAAAAAGAATTTATTGCTCGTAAAGGATCTTAACATAAGTTAGCTTCCCTGCCCAGTATTCTTCCAGTTTATTTTTGAAACAGTCCAGTGACAATGAACTTCATCCTGAGGTTATACATTCTACCCTCAGGCAGCTGACAACAGAAACTTCTTTCTATGGGGGCTTCCACTCATTGCTCCTTATTTTAGCCTTTTGTGAAAGAGAAAATGCATCTCATCCTTCTTTCTTTCCCGTGACAGCCATTCAAATATTGCAAGACAACCAAATTCTTCAGGCTATATATATTCTCAGACTTAATGACTACTCCCTTTTTTGAGAAAGGTTTGAGTTCTGTCACCATTTTGCTCTGAACACACTCAAGTTGGCTTCTAATGTGGCACCCAGCAGTGTACCCAGTATTCCTCATGTGGCCTTTCAACACAGAATTGGAGTGAAACCACTGCCTCCCTGATCTTATATATCATACTTATATTAATGCAACCCAATGTGCAATTACTTGTTTAGCAGTCACATCACATTGTTGGCTCATGTTGAATTTATTATTAACTAAGACTTCTAGATCGCTTGGTATGCTTATCTCTCCCACCCTGTACTTGTGGTAATTTGTTTTTGGATGCATTCATCTCTTTTAAATATCACTGCTTAAGAATTTAGCCCTTTGCTCCAGCTTTTCAAAATTAATTTGAACTCAAATTATTTGTTATCTATCACTTCCTGTTACTGAAAATTTGATAAGGCTTCCATTGAAGGCACTGATAAAATATACGGAGGTGACCAGAGAAAAATCCCTGGGGCTGGAAATATCCCTCAGTTGACATCAACAGCATGAGAAACACTGTTAACTCCTGAAGTACCAACCCATAGATCTCCAGCATTTCACTATTTCACCATCCTAGAGACCCAGTCAAAATACACAGCGAGGTACATTTGCTGTGATTTTTCTTACTAAGGTGCCTAAGATGGGTACCCAGCACTCCAGTCTCTAATTTGGAAATACACCTATCAAATGCCACGACGATTTTGCCAAAAATAAAGGAGGCTGGGATTATGTAGCCAGGAGGCAATCTCAAGTAAGAGTGCATTTCCCCGTAGCCTTCCCCAACACACACACACACACACACACACACACACACACACACACACACACACAGCCTCTCTCTCTCCCTATCTCTCCCTCACACACACACACACCCCCACGCACTCCCTCTCTCCCTCACACCCACACACACTCCCTCTCTTGCACACACACATACAAACTCCCTCTCTCCCTCACACCCAAACACTCCCCCTCTCCACACAAACACACACACACACACACACACTGCAGAGCATCTTCTGATGAGGCATTCCACCAGCAAATCCTTGATAACAATTGTATTATCATCTGTATGTATCTGTTCTCTGGCTGTTCCATGTAATCCTGGGGACAGAGATGATCACATTCAGGTGTGTGACCGCAGAGTTCAGCAGTGTGCATGGTGTGTGGTGTGTGTCAGATAAATATGTGCTACAAGAATGTGATAAAGGAAGTAATGCAAAGAGGGCTCTGAAATGTACAGAAGGAATGTTCTAGTTTTAGGTGGATTCAGGTTTCTAAACTTACAATCCAGAACACAATTTAAATCAAGGCTCTGACTGATGCATGTTGTGTCTATATTTCTATTTGAAAAATTAATAAAACAACTAGACAAAAATGACTTCTAAAGGGTCACATTAATTTCATGCAAATAAAAGATTATAAGATGGATAAATAGTGATATTCAGAAAGTTAAAGCAATAAGTTTGGGAAATCCCTAAAGCTGAACGTATGCAAAAAAAACTGACTAACTACATATCCCAATGGTACCGAAGGAAAAATATTTAATGCAAGAAACTTTTGAACACATTACTCTAACTGAAAACCCTCTCTTGATCTCTTGAATATATCTGAAGGTCAAAAGAGCTGTAAAATTTTTTGAAATGTATTTAATAAGTTTGTGGCTAGTACTGATATCGGTATAGCAACTCTGAAGCTACTCTGTATGTACCACAGGGCTGAACAAAATGAGTAAGTGTGCTGACATCATTGGCAACTAGGGTTTTCATTATTGGGGAAATATGATACAAATACAGAATGGGGGGAGGAAAGGAGGAAGCCTGTGGTGTTGGACTAGAATTAAAGGTATGAATTCAAGAAGAAATTTCTCTGATAAAGGGAACCAGGGCTTCTTGGAGAGAGAGATAATTCCAGGACTGGAGGCTGGGAAAGCATGGGGTGAGCCTGGAATATTTCAGAAGGAAGGGAGTGCTCAACATCAAGTGGGGACATGTCAAAAGAAACAGGAGCTGGCATATTAGACTCCTGCTGGCCAAGCCTGGAACAATTTAAGCATTAAAATAAATAACAGAATGCCTTATACCATAGTGAATAACGAAATAATCCATGAGTACATACTGTTACTAAAACGTTTTTACAGGAATGTGAAGAAGAGAAAGCTTGTTTTTAAACATGAGAATTCCAACTAACAAAAAGTACAAGGAATGACAGAAACAGAAATCCACAAATTTATAATCATCAATTACTAACAAAATTGACTCATGAAAGAATCATCCCTGAATCTTAAAACCATCGGGCAAAAGATGCTGAAGATGGTGGTCTGTATTAGGGTGACAGCAGTAAAGGTGGTGACGAGTGATTAGATTCTTATTGTTCTGAAGGCACGACCAACAGGATTCCTTAAGGGATTAGCTGTAGGGTGCAAAAGCAAGAGCAGAGCTCAGGATAACTCCAAGGTTTTTGGACTGAGCAACCGGAAGGATGGAGCCGCCGTCTTCTGAGAAGGGAAAAGTAACAGGAGGAGCAGACTGATGGTGAAGGTTTGGAATTCAGTTTCGGCCACGTTAAGTCTATTAGACATCCAAATAATAAAGTCAATCAAGCAGCTAAGGTTGGAGTTTTGATTTCAGAGTTGAATTCTAGGCTGGAGAAAAGAATGTGACGTGATCAGCATAGTATACATGCTCCTTAAATCCCTAAGAGGGAGGAAACGTAGGAACAGAAGCTGTTCTCGAGCAAGTTTTAGATAAACACTTTTTAACTAGTTAAACAAGTTAACTCTCTATTTAAGCTTAAATTTCTACTTTTAACTGGTGAGCAACAATTGAGTGCCCAAAGAATTAAAAAGAATTCAGTTTAATTCAGCAAATATTTGTTGTACATCTACCAGTAAAAGAATATATCATGAAGAATAACACATGGTGTCTGCCCTCAAGAAATAAAGCCAACAGATGAGAGGACAGGAATTTTAAATGAGTAACTGTGAGACAATATGAAGAGCAGTAATATAAATATGCAAGAATATCATGAACCTATTAAAGAGTGCCGAAGAAATGACAACATTTATAAGAGGAAAATTCATGGCTATTAAAAGGCAACTTGATGACAAAATACCTTTTAAAAATATGAAGACCTCAGTGTAAGTGAGAAACTGGGATCAAACAGAATTATCAAGGTAGGATTTTTGAGCTTGTCTTTGACAGAGGAAAGGAAAGTAGATGGGTTCAGAGGCTGTGAAAAATGATATGTACAAAAGAAGTAATGAGAAGCTGCACATGAGCAATGAAATGCCATTCACTCCTTATGAAAAACAAGGTAAGTTCCCAAACCTCATGCTCACAGAGCTGTCACACTGCTCTTTACAAACACTAATTCATTTTAATCTTCCCAACAACCCTACAAAGTAGGTACTATTTCTACCCCCCTTTTAAGGAGGCACAGAGAGGCCAAGCAACTTGTCCAAGGTTACACAGCTAATAAGGGGCAGAGCTGAACTTGAACCCAGGGTAGTGTGCTCTTGAGTCCATTATTAATCATTTCGCTTTATCCCTTCCCTAGAGGTCTGTATGCCATTGAGGAATGTCCTATAAAATTTGTTAAGTGATAAAAGCAAGACACAGAGCATTTTATAGATTAACAGAATGTGTGTGTATAAATGTATATGCTTTATAGTTTGTTTTATATGTATTTGGATGTATAAATTCACATGTGCTTATCCACATAAACACATGTAGGCTTGTATATGCATGAAGGATTTTTCTATACATTTTTTTATTGTTGTTCAAGTACAGCTGTCTCTACTTTCCCACCACCACTTCCCCACCGACCTCCCATCCTCAGTTCTATCCCTTTTTGTCTTTGTCCATGGGTTCTTTGTACATGTTCCTTGAGGACTCTACCCCTTCATTCCCGTTATCCCCTTCCACTCTGTTACATGATCTCACCCATAAGTGGAACCTAATGAACAAAACAAACAAGTAAGCAAAATATAACCAGAGACACTGAATAAAGAACACACTGGCATGAAGTATTTTTGGAAGCCTACTTAAGAAATTCATAACACTGCCTCTTTCTGGGGACAACAGGGATCATGAATAGAAGGGAAACTTACTTTTCATTATACATGTCTTGTATTACTTGAATGTTTATTTAATGGATCTGATACTTTTAATTGATCTGATACTTTTAATTAAAGAACTAATTCTTATTTAGAAAAAATAAAACAATGGGACTGTCACACAGACTAGACACTCTCTAGTCTGGTCTAAAGAGGGAGTACACAGGGTCGTACAATTTCAGTAGTGAAGGGGTTTATAAGTCTTTGTTCAGCAGCAGAGAAATTGATTGATGTATATTATTTTGAATTTTTGGAATTTACCAGTACCCATGTTTTTTGTTTGAGTACTCCCCCCACCCCATTCACTCCGTATATTTGTGGTACAGCTAATCCCACTGCCAGATTAGGGGTATAGCCTGGAAATGGGTGTTAACACAATCACTCTGTCCCACATTCCCTGTCCCTGTGATACCTTTAGGGGTCAGGAAAAAAAGCAGACCCATGAGGGCCTAGAAACCTCCAGCCTGGGACCTCTGAACCCTTCATTTTAGATTCCAGGAAAGCAGGCTCCCTGCTGCACGACTTGGTCCCTCACAGACTGAGCCGGGATCTCCAGGGGCCACCTTCTGGGGCTGAAGGTGGGGGCCCGCACAACAGAAGTCAGAGCTGAGAGGCAGAGAGCAGCCAAATGGTGTAGTGTCCGCTGTGAATCCAGTGGAGTTTACAGCTACCTAGCTCTTCCTTTGGACTTTTCAGCTTTTTAAAACAAATAAATTTCCATTATTGCTTAGTTTTTGTTGGTTTTTCTCTTACTTGCCATAGAGAAACTGAGGCAGAAAAAGACCATTTCAACTTGGAAAAGTTTCCTAACATGCCTAAGGTTTAAGTTATAGTGTCCTAAGTAATTGGGACCAGGATACAGGTCACCAGATGCTGAGTCAGGAGAGGTGGTAGAGGAGGACATGGAGAGGAAGGCTGGAGAGATGGGATGAACAAATGGAACAGCAGTTGGAGGAGCCCTGCAGGCCGGTTGAAGACTCTTGCTGCTTCCAGTAACAGCGTAACATTATTATGTCATGTCATCTGTCTTTTTAGCTACACCATGATAGCACTAGTGCTTCTTTTGGGAAGATGATTCTAGTACCTACTATAGATATTATTATATATATATATATATATATATATCTCCTAGATATTATTTCAGGTACTGGGGACACAGCAGGAAACAAAATTAAAAAAAAAATCCCTGCCTTCATGGAGCTGACAATCATTTTATATGCATCTTCATGATTTTTTATTAAAAGCATAAACATGTACAGAATGAACATTTATTTCTACAGGCATGCCAGAGACAGTGCTAGGTGCTTTTATGTCAATTCCTTTACTTAATTCTAATACTATTCCTGTGAGGTAGGCATTTTTACTTTCATCCTATAAATGAGGGAAATAAAGTTGGAAGAGATGAAGTAACTTGGTGAAGATAACACCATCTGTAAGGGTACAATCTCGAGTAAGATCGAACTTGCCTTCAAGTACAGTATTTTGCTCACTAAACCACAGCTCAATTTAACTATCAATAGTATATGACGTGTCTCCACTTTAGCAACTTAGTGGGTTTACTCAGATCCTGCCAAGTTGCTGGTATTATATAACAAATGAATAAAGTACCTTATACGACGCAATTTATTATCTTCTCTTGACCTGACTATTGCTCACTGGGTTAACACTAAGGATATGATCTCATATCTGTTTTCTCTCTGAAATCTTGCAGTGGTATATGCTGGAATTGGCTTGACCTGCTCACAAGAGTTGATTGGTAAATTTTCAGAAATTTTGCAAGCCAGTTGACTTTATGTAGATAACCTGAAATTGATGATGGTGGGAATATTTACATCAAGGAAACAAACAAATGCTGCAAATCATGGCTTTATTTGGTTTTCCTGGAGAACCAGTTCTTAAACATTTCCTAGCACACCACCATGTTTAAAGCCCATCATCTACTTAATGGAGAAATAGCATAGAAATTACTTTCTTTAATAAATTATTCAAAATACTGGCTTATTCAAAATACTGGCAAAACTTCTCCGACTTGAAAGATTTTTCTGCTGCCCTCTCTATAAAAATGATATACGAGGGAACACCATGGATACATATGTCTTTCCCTGTGCACCATGGGGCTAAAACAGTCATTATCTTGCACTTTCAGGACCACTGGTTTTTAGGCTGAATGCTATAATATACATACATGTAATGGGTTAACTAGTGTCCCCCCAAAATTCATGTGTACTCAGAATTTCAGATTGTGACCTTTGTTAGAAATGGGGTCTTTGCAGATATAATTAAGATAAGGTCTTAACTGGATTATGGTGGGACCTAAATGCAATGTCTGGGGTCTTTCTAAGAAAAAGGAGAGAGATTCAGGTGCAGAGAGACGGGGGAAGTCAGCCATGGGAAGACAAGCAGAAACTGGAGTGATGCAGCTACAAGCCCATCAACGTCAAGGACTGCCAGGACTATCAGAAGCTAGAAAGAGGTAAGGAAGGATTCTTCCCTAGAGCTGTCAGGGGAGCACAGCCCTGCTGATGATTTGATTTTGGACTTCTAGCCTCCCGGACCTTGAGAGAATAAATTTCTGTTGCTTTAAACCTCCCAATTTGCAGTAATTTGCCATGGCAGCCTTAGGAAACCTACACATTACTCGTGCAGATTTGTATATGCATAGTGCCTAAGAGAAAACAGTTAAGGAGCCTAACAAGAATTGACTGAATTCCTTTCTGGCCTCCTGCTACATATAAGATTTTCATAAGAAATCATGTGCTACATCTAAACGTAAACTTTCGGCCTAGTGTTTGTATTCAGTTGCCTACCTCAGTAACCCCAGAGAGAAGGAAGGGCATGGTTTAAACAGAGTGGAAGCAAAACCAATTAGTGAGGTTCTGTTGAGAATAAAGAAGTGGACTGGTGAAGCTTCTGTGTAGATCCACGGTTCCATAAACCAATCAGCAAAGCTGCCATTCAATGCTCAAAATAATGTAGGTGGGTATTTAACAGTAGATGCAACTATCATTTTTTTAAAAGGTTTTATTTATTTATTTATTTATTTTTAGAGAGAGGGGAATGGGGGAGGGAGAGGGAGAGAAACACCAATGTGTGGTTGCCTTTTGCGTGCCCTCAACTGGGGACCTGGCCTGCAACCCACTGAGCCACACCGGCCAGGGCAAAGCAATGATCATTTTTAAATGCTTACTAGGTGTCATGCATTGAACAACTCAATTTATGCATACAGTCAATAAAGTAGGTAGCATTTATTTCAACTTTAGATGTGCAGAAACTGAGGCTTAGCCAGGTTAAGTAGCATTGCCACTGAGTGGCCAAACTAGAAATCAACATCATGCCCTGTACTGACTGACTTCAGAGCTCATGCTCTAAAATCTAAAAGTGTGGTCCACAAGCCACCCAAACCTCACCCCAGACCTAGAACCTCGAAGTGTAGGACCAGAGACCTGCATCTTTATTATCTCCTTCTAGCACTTCAATTCGGCACCTGTTATTTGTTCTCTTGTGCCCTGTGTCTCACCTTACTTTCGAGTTTCTGTCTCTCTCTGTGTTACATTCCACAAAATTACTTCAGACTTATTTTTCATTTTCATAATTCTTTCCTTCATTGTCTCTAATCTTGATTTTAACTCTTTCCCTGACTTAAATCCTTTCGGTGATCACGATTCAATTTGGGATCTTGCTTTTTTCCTTAGTGTCAGGTCATAAGCAATTTTCCATGTTGTACAGAGCTTTCATAATTATTTTTTAAAACAGTGGCAGAATATTCTATTCCCAGGTTATGCTATGATGTACCTCGTCATTCATCTGTTGTTATATCTTGTCCTTAAGTGATATGCATCCTTAGAAATTATCATATAGTCCTAGATTGGCTGGATGACCCACTGTGTGGAGTGGGCCCCAGGCATTCGTGTGGTTAGAATATTCTTGGTGATTCCGATGCACGCCCATGATCAAGGACCACCGATTTGAAGGACCTCCGCAGGTAGAGACAGACCCTTAATATTATGATGATTAATGGTTAAGAGTGCAGAATCTTAAATCATACTCTTTGAACTGAAATTCTGGCCTCCATCTCTGAAAGGCTAAGAGACCCAGACTGAGCATCATGAGTTCTCTGGGGTTCAGTTTCCCCAGTTCTCAAACGAGGATCACAGAAACCACGGCTGTGGACTGCTGTTGAGGTTAAATGAGATGTGTGTAAGCTCATCAAGCTCTTTCTATAATCATTCTGTTGGGCAGGTGGGGACCTGAAGGTGAGAGGCACTGCGTGAAAGTCTGGGTGCACTTCCAGTCTACCCTCATGAGTCCTCCGAGAGGTAAAAGTAGGCTAGGGGATTCTGATCTGGAATCTACCTGGAGAGCGAGGAGAAGACACCTAAGTTGCAGGGTAGTTTACAGCCTTACCTGCTGACAGGTTGAAAAAGTTTGTCTGTGAAGGAGAAGTATTACACACTTGGGATGTAGTACTTTGATATACTCTTACTTTATCAAAAAGAATAATCAGTATGTGAGTTAATGAGACACGAATTCCTGAATGGAATGAAGAGATGCTATACAATCTTTATTGGGACCACTAGGGTTAGAAGAGGCCATCAGAGATTTGCTTCAGAATGAACAGCGGTCCCAGGAACAATCATGCATGTAAGGAAGGGCACAAGGCAGAAGGATGGGAGTGGCCAGCAGGGGAAGGTCACCAAGCCACAACCAACAAAAATGTATGTAAAATGCAGACGATCTGTAAATTCAAGCAGCCTATGGTTCTAATCATTTCTAGGGGTTAAGTTTTCACAGCTATGATCTGTGCTGGAGGTTTTCTCTAATGAGTAGCTTCCTCTAGCTTATAACGGAGAGCAGGAGAGAAAAAGCAGTGAAACCTATTCATCTTTACTGGCTGTTGATATCAAGTCCCCCCTCCTTCCTACCCTACATACAAAGTGAGGGGAGGCTTTGCTGGGCTTTGTGTTGAGCAACCTGAAGTATTTCAACTTGCTGAAAATGGATAAAAATGCAAAAACATAAATATAAGATTAAAAAGTACAAAAAAAAATTTTTAAGACATTCTATATACACCAGTTTTTCAATTAACTGCTGTCAAAAGGCTAAAGTAACATGTACTCTACAATAGTGGTTTTTAAACCATGTTTGAATCCTTCCCTTTGAAAATCTTATAAAAAGTTACACTTATCTCCCCAGAAGTATATATATGCATACACATTCAGGAGTCCAAAAGCTCTCTGAAACCACTGAAAGGGATCCAGTTTACAAAGCCCATCTCTTCAATAGCACAGGGCTCTGTACATGGGTGTATGGTGATTTTCCCTTATTAACATCTGCAAATAGTGAACACCTTAGGAGTGTTGATGGAGATTGTCATAAATGCTATGAACTAGGTTCTATATACTTTCCCAATTGATTGTTAGTGATCTTCCCTGTTGCTCTTAGTAACTGAATCAGATTAAATTATTTAAAATTGATATTACAACTCGATCCTTAAAATGGCAAGCCTCCCAAATCAGACAAGTCTACACAAAGGAAAGGGAGGTTATGCAAGGATATGTGATATCCTTAAATGCCACAGCAGATCAGTCAGTCTTTATTTGACCTTTACAGAAACTCAGCATTTAAGATTTTTAAGTGAGGGGCACCAAGAACTGATTTAAGAAAATTAATTTCGGGGTGGGGGGACAACAAAAAAGCTGCTGTTAACCTAAACATTTCGCCACATGCCTCCTTTTCAATGTAAAACACTCGGGAACGAAAACATATGTGAGAATCAGCTTTCGGAAAACATTTGATTAAAAATAGCTATACTTAACATCAGCTGTGTTTCAAGTTGTAGTTCACTGCATCTGATATTTATGACTAAAGAGAAAATAAGAATACCACATGCAAGCTGTTTGAATTTCTGAATCAAGGTCACTAATGTTGACTTCTGTTTGGCGTGAGACAAGCCACACTAGAGGATGTCACATCGGCTGAGAGTGGCTGCTATCTGGCTACTCTGGAAGAGAATCAGGGAGAGTTTCTGAAGCCCTGTGGGGCTGATCCTTCTGGCACTTTTCTGCCTCTGTGAAAAGGAAGACAGTCTGAGTAATAAAAGTATCATGCATAACTTTTGGGAAAAAGAGGGAAATGAGCCTTCCCTGGCACTCCTCGCTGAGTCAAAAACAAGCAGGGACAAGCTTGGCCTCGAGGAAAGTACTTGTGCTCTTCTGCCAGCCTCTGCCTTTAGGAGCGCCCCGATGAAGTCAGAATTGAGGAAACTTCAAGGGAAACTTTATAGGACAGCATAATAGATGATTAAATGTTTAACAACAGGAAGCTTTTCTTCTTCCTCCTTTTTTTTTTTTAAAGCAAGACGTAAGAATTCAACTGCATATTTACTTTACCTAGATTTTTCTCTATTATTATTTTCTATAAGAGTCAGAATAAACTCCACATTGTGAATGAATAAATTTTATCTAAATGATGAAGAGGAATCAATAGGGTCAAAGTGAGCACGAGACTCCAGGGGATGCCAGTTTTAACTCTTATTTGCCCTGAAAAAAGACATAGCCAGTAAAAACACTTCAGAGAATGAAATCTTAGAATAGTGGTTTACGTATGAAAAAGGAAAAAGTGATGAATGGGTGGGGCTTTACCTGTAACTATGTTTTATTTTAGAAAGAGGGAGAGAGCTCAGAAGCAAATATGGTAAAATGTTAATATGTATTAAACTGAGATGATGAAATCTTGTGTCTGTTACATCAGTTTTTTAAAATGTTCTATATGTTTGAAATGTTTTATATTTTAAACAATTTTAAAAAGAGAATATGAAGACTTACACATCAAGACTCTAGAAAGCTAACAGGTTCTCTGACATGAAAGAAACATGCAGAGCACCAATATGGTTCAGTAGCCTGAGTTCTAGAAATAATCTGGACATAGAAAGTGTCTTAGCCTACACTAAGCTTATCTGAAATAGGGTTTTAAACATGGGACAAAATTTCAGTAGAAAAGAAAGACTGGGGTAGCCTCCTAGAGCTGGTTTTAAAATGATTTAATTTGAGGTATATTTGGACAATCAGCAAGACAGTAAACCAAGCAGGTTAAATATTTAGGTGTTCTGTAAAGTACAGTTAGGGGTGTGCACCCCCAAACCACAGCCAGCCCAAACAGCTTTTAGGTTGGCCCTAACCCTTTACTGCTGCCTCTATATGACTGAGTGCACGCCGAACCACCTGCCTTTCAGGGCCTCTCAAGGGAGTGGTGTGCTCTCACAGAGGCATGATGGGAAAAGAGGGCGGGAGGCTGGAGAGGACAGAAGAGAAAGAGGCTATATGTGGGCGAGGAAAAGGCAGAGTCCATTAACATTTTACTGTTAAAGCCTGAACAAATGTACTTTATTAAATACGTAGCAAATGTAAATCTTGGAAATACCATTTTTTCCCAGTAAATGTAAATGCCTTCCCTTTGAAGTTCCTGCAGAATGGATTCTGGGGGTAGGTGGGGACACTCTCCATTATACCTCCCCCCATCAGAAGGGTGGGTGAGGACCATTCCATAGATGCACCCACTGCTCACACACCACTGCCCTGTAGGTTCACAGCCTTGACTGAAGCCACCTCCACTTTCACTTTCTCTTCTGTAACAGCTTATTCCGAGAGCCAACAGAACCACTATGTTCACTTTCAGACATGCAGTTATAGTAGAATATGGAATATTTAAGATACTTTTTTTCTTCTTTTTTCTATCTTTCTCTTTAATATCCAAGTACACTAGCTCAGAGATTCTAGGGGAAATTACATAGTCACCATGATCATTATCTTGAAAACAAGTATCTGCCAATAACTAGGAAAAGTACATTTGCAAAATAATATACTTAGGCAATCCCGTATAACCTATGTGCTATAGTTTTAAACTAGAAAAGAATGCAAAGAACAATGGTTAAGGTTGATTCGA
Source organism: Mormoops blainvillei (assembly GCA_004026545.1). Lineage (NCBI taxonomy): Eukaryota > Metazoa > Chordata > Mammalia > Chiroptera > Mormoopidae > Mormoops > Mormoops blainvillei. Next base: position 141,609 of record PVJD01001118.1, read on the forward strand.
CACTGTATCTAGATCAACGGTTCTCAAGCAGGTGATTTTGCTCCGCAGGGGTGGTTGTGACAGCTGTAGGGATATTATTGGCATCTAGTGGCTAAAAGCCAGGGATGCTGCTGAATATCCTACAATGCACTGGAAAGCCCCTTATAACAGAGTTTTCTGGTTCAAAATATCAACAGTGCTGAGTCAGAGAAACCCTGGTATAGGTGTGTCTGCTCCCCTGTTTCTCTTAGAGCCTCACATAGAGACAGTGCCTAGTTAACTGCTGCAGAAGACTAATTGCAAAGACCCTCCTGATAAGAGATATCCACTGAGAGCAAGTCTTTCCTCTGCCTAAATTTTACAGGGAAAAGGGATTTAAAATCTCGTAAACTGAAAGGTCACCCTCAGCTATCCATTGCGAAAAGACGAATGAAAGTGATATTGGGAGAAGAGCTCTGGAAAGAAACACCTCATGGTCATCTCTTTCTCTTCCTCCTCCCCATTTTTCTGATCAAGCGCTTCTAAGATAAATAAAATTACTTCCTTAAACTGTTATGAACAGCAGAATATTTAAACTCTCAGTCAGAGATGACAGGCTGGGAGAACAATGTCATTCTGTAACAGATGCTCTACACTCTTCTTCCTTTTCTTACACCTCGGTTAAATAGTTAATACATATATGTTGAATTAGTGAATAAAAATAAATGGATGAAATAATAAAGCTGTAGCTGAAGTTTAATAATGACCAATTTACACATTTGTATTTTGACTCCTTTTATTATTAGTTGTTTATAAATCTGTATTTCCCACTAAATATTACACTTATTGATACAAAAACTATAATCTGACAAGAACATCTAATGTCCATTAGGTTGTTTTATTTCTAATTGTTTGTAAATGTAAGGCAGCAACCACTATATGAGAAAGGATGTATGAAGACTGAGCGTAAATGGATGCATAAAGTTTTTTATTAGATAATAAATTTACAACAAAGTCAATGTCATGTACTTGTTAGTATCAAGAATTATTATTCAGCCACAAAAGACCAGAGCAATAGTTCATGAAAATACTATAATTTATGGTTTTGTACAGAGCCAGTCCAGGAAAAACTCCCAGCTTTTTCTTAATGTTAATTGTTCATAGTTATAATCTGTGTCAATGCCAATAACATGGATCTTTCAATTATCCTTATCACAAGCACACACACACACACATATACAACACTTACATGTATGGCACGCAGACACACGTGTTAAAAAGATAAGTGGTGGATCTGACTTTCTAATATCTGAGCGCCCTTTGCCCCCTGAGCCCCTCTCTCCCTTGCTTCCAGAGTTACAATTCTCTGTCCCTTATTTCACCACTGTCCTCCCGTGTCCTGTCCCCTAGAGCCCTGCCCACAGCACTGCACACACACACATTCCCTGTGAGAGTTCAATGAGCAACAGTCAGCTGGAGGATAAAGAGCCACCAGTTCTGTGAGAAAGGCAAATTAATTCTTCTCTCTGAGCCTCAGTTTTCTCCCCGGCATTACACATTAGCCTACAAGGGTTGTTATGAGGATTAGAAGAGGTAATATATGCAAAGCACTTGGCAAATCTTTGGTGCTTAATAAATGCCAATTCCCTTGTTTAATTGCTGCTCCTCTTTCCTCATCTAGATTCTAACTGACTGGGACCGGAAGACTGTCTCCTCCTGAGGGCTGACCATATCATATTTACCCTGCTTAATGACCTCGAATAAGGAAGACATCTCTCATTTCACAGGAGAGCTAGGAGGCTTAAAATGCACATGTGATCAGTTAGTCCCATACTCTATACTGTGGGTGGGTTTCACTCAAAAGGTAAGGAATAACATCACAGCATTTTGTCCTTTGTTTTGGAGCAGGGGTAAGGAATTAGAAAGGCCTAGGTGTGAAGTGGAGAGTGAGGAAAAGGAGGAAAAAAAACGCAAGCCTGGCAAAACCAAAGACAAATTTCCTTGACATGATTTTGCCGAGAGTCTGAACTACTGCCCTTCACCTAACTCATATAAACAAACCAACGAAAAGGCTGAGGCCAAAAGTGTGTCATATCCTAAGGAGTACACACACCTTACTAGGAATTAAGTTGATAACCTTTTGCCAAAGCTTTGAATTGCTGAACAAATACAAATTTTTATAAACAACAAAATTGCAATTGTTGACTGGCTTATCTGTAAAACTATTATCAGTCTATGAAACGCGACACCATTTATGAAAATAAAAAACTCAAATTAACTTAAATTAACTTAGAGAAAGATAGGTTTCTTAAATTAACAAGCAGAAAAGGAAACTGAACATGCGTAAAGGGCTTGACCACACACACCACAGGCAGTACATTCCGAAGACCACCACATGTGGATCTGCATTTGCCCGACCAGGGACCCCATGGTAATTCCAGGCTCTCTATGGGGCATATATATATATAATTTTTTTTTCTCATTTAATCTCTAACAGACTCTATGAAGGACATGCCATCAATGTTTCTGCATTTTACACATTAGGGTGCTGAAGTTTAGAGGTGTTGGGTAAGTTAGTCAAGTCGTCCAGGTAGTGACAGTCTGGATCTGAATTCATGATCTTAAATACTGTGCTATATAATCCATACACTCAGTCATCTGTTTCATTTTTCACTAAATCTCTAAAGAGCGGAAATTAAGCACTTCTTTCAAAGACTTACTAAAGTGTCGAGAAGTATACGATTAAAAAACCCTTTAAAGTGATTAAAAATAGTAAAAGTTGGTTGGTTAATATTGATAATTATTCTACTAAATGAAAATAATAATGAAGTTTTAAAATCTGTCACTTTAATTGCTAAGAGATAAATTTCTATTTAAAAAGTATAATAATCATGGGAATATTTCAGCTTCGGGGCAAAGGCAAATTGTATTCATGTAAAGCAGTTCCTCACTTTCACACCTAGAAAGTAAAAATTTCCAAATCCATATAGAAAGATCATGAACTTACTTTGACCTGAGGATAGGACTTCTTATTCTTTTCACTAGATGCACCAGGGAGTCCACCATGGGACGGGCCTTCGCAGACATAACGGAAACGAAATCCTCTCTGCAAAGTGAGCACAGAGCCAACAAGTTTGAGAGATACTTACTAAAAAGTATCAGGACAAACTTACATACAAATTTTTAATTCTTTTGTTTATTAGATGAGAGAGAAAAGCCAAGAAATATGTGAAAGAAGACTGTGTAAATGAGAACAACTTTTCCCATAATCTTACTATGAACATTGAGGTTAACTGGTACCTGCATATGGAGCTGTGGATTAAAAGCCAGGTCTGGAACCCTGCAGAACCCTCCTGGTGTGCACACATGGAGAGTGAGCTGCCAAAGAGTTAGTTTAAGCCTTGGACTCAACGTGCCACAGCTTGTTTGAAACAGAGCTTCTTTATCTCAAATTGCTGCCGCCAAGCTCTGAACTTGGCCATATTACTCCAGGTTATGCTTCTTTGACTCTCACTTAAAGGAATTCCTTTATCTACTCTGATTACAGTTGGTTTAGGAGAGAATACAGAAACTTGTTAAATGTAGCACATCAGTGCCTTGTTAAATATAGCACATCAGTGTTGTAGAACACATCTTATTCTGGACTCCACATTTGGCCAGCATCTTTCAATAATTCAGAAGATTAAGAGTTTTGATTCTTTGATTATTGATATTATCAAGCTCAAGCCCTCTATATTAACTGATCTGAATGAGTCCAAAACCAAGTCCTTTAAATGTCATTAGTTCGAGAATTTTACAACTGCTGTAAACAAATGAAGAGTTAGCCACAAGTGTTTACTGTGTGAACTACTATGGGCTAAAAAACACCTAAATCCCATGTTTTTAGAATCTATCCAAATGAGATTAGACCAGACTATCTTTGAGGTCTAACCTAGTTCTAACATATTAGATTTACAAAGCTAACAATTACAATTTGTATATATATGTATATACAAAGAATAAAACATGGACAATTATGAGAATGGATCCCGTACTCATATTAAGGGAACTTTCAATATATTCCTGAAAGACTCAACTTTATAACGGAGTAAATCAATTTGTCATAGTGTTAGTAGTTTATAATTATACAGTCACTAACCATATCTTTTTTTCAGATTCACCCTTTGGCCTAAAGAATATGTTAATATACAAATACTTTAAGTAATAACCTTATCTTTCATTTATTTTTATTGTGGGGGCTGACTTTAAACAGTGCCAGATCACGGGGCCATGTGGAGCTCTGCTCACCCACTACCAGCTGGCGGGGGCCTCTGCCCCGCACACTCATAGCCACGACGACGCTGGGAGGCACAAAGCTGGCAAGCAGCCTTGAGTCCATTGTCCAACGTAAAATTTTTGCCTTCCTCCTTAGGCTGCACTGCATTTCATTGTTCCTTGTGTACAGTCTTGGGAAACAGTCTCTGGGTGGTCCAGGGGCCCTGAACAAATATAAATCTCTGACATCTGGAACTGCCTGTCCCTGTATGCGCTGAGATCTTCCTGATGTTTGCAAAGAGGATCAGCACTAGAGCATGTTTCATGGGATGAGTATGGCCTGAAGTAAACCTAGCGAAAGAAAGCTCAAGTCACACATAGGTTTGGAGTGTATGATCATCTCAGCAAAGTGGGACCTAAATACTAGGGGAGCCTTCTGAGGTGAGCTTAGTCATTTATGGGCAATCCTTCTATTTTGCCTCTCAGAAAATTCACACTGAAAAAAGTTATAAATTCAGCCCTACACCTTTTATGGACAAGGGCTTTGGTTTATTTTTAAAATTTAATGAAATTTCTAAAAGCATGAAAGAGCATCAGCATGTGCAACAGTTAGCCTCTAGAATAAAGGTAGAAATTTACATGAATGCTACTCAATTTAAATACAACTTCAGTTTTTAAATAGTTATTAGATAATTACCACTAAATAATATGCAACGGAACTGGATATTTTAAAGATTAGTAGTCTATACTATGACTCATCTCTGTCAGGGCAGGGAAGAATTGTGGCAAAGAGATCCCATTTTTCTAACTTTCATTTTTTTAAATGTAATAAAGCAATTCATTATCTTGAATCACAGAATTCCTTTAGGACACCTGAAAAATATATGCATGTATATCTTTCATCTCTTATTGGGAGTGGTACCAAATAGAATGAATAAAGAGACATGTCTTAATAGCTTGCTTAAGTTTAAAAAAATGGGATATTTTCATGGTTGCGTATGAGTATCTAAATTTTTAAAGGACTTTTAACCTGAGGGTGGAAATTCATCACTGTTTTATTTATTTTAAAGGAAGACAGAATGTCTTGAAATGCATAGTCTAGATGCATTTCTGGTTCTAAATTTTTGAGATTAAAGGTTTGTGAATCCACAGCTATTCATCTCAGTAACTCCCTTTGCTTAATATGAGTCATCGACCTCAAAGGCAAGGCTACATCCCCCAGGTCAGTAAGTCTGACTTCAATACAACCTTCTTACTTTCACTGGAGTCTGACATCAAAATAGTATCAGTTTGGTAAATAAAAAAGCTCATTGTTTTACTACGATGAGCTTTTACACCTCCACATATGACTTAAGCTATGAATTTTAGAAATATATAACCCTTCAGGTAAATTACAAATGTCAGTTTTTCCTTATAACTGTTAGACCCATAATAATAAGTTGCACTTAAAATTCTCACTGTAGTGCTACGCTTATGAAAATGGATATTTGAAAACATGTTTCGGTATGCAGACAAATAATTTTTAACTGATTTCTCAGTTTCAGAAATTACTCAGATCTTTCAACAAAATAATTTCCAGGAGGCCAGACCACTGCATGGAACTTTAGGGATAAAGTTCCACGGGGAGGGCCTGAGACAACTGACGACTCCCTGTGAGAAGTCCCTTAGACACAACCTTCCTTCTATGGATCTGGACATAGCAAAGGAGGGTCATGTTGGCAGCCTGTAGATTTGGGTGTGTCACATACAACCAACCAGAACAATGCCCCAAACTCTCATGTGGTATTCCAGCCTGTACACCAAAAACTTTTATCTAAGTTCAGTCTTATAAGGAGTCTATTTTGTCATAGTTAAGATAGTTATATCCTTTAAATGTTGACCAAAATCCAAATACATATATAATGTTATGATTCTAGTAACCACAATAAATGCTTTATTTAAGTTCTTGACCTAGTTAGCATTTGTTAAATATTCCAAAATGTGAAAGCGCTACAATCACTCACCCAAGCTACTAAAAATATTTAGGGAAGGTATTTGGTAATGTAACTGTAGAACATGAAGTATACACATCCTCAGTCCCACACAAATTTGATAAGCATATCCATTCAGAGATTTCAAACTTTGTCCTCAACCTGCAGAGGACTATACCATTACTCCTACCCCCTCATATTTGAAATCTATAGGCAGATATTAAAGATTCTCTTTCCTCCTCTTTCACAGAATTGGTTCCATCCAATTTCCAATAAATATCATCCACAGATTTGGAGAAGGGTGAGGAGGCCACTTCAATTCCCAGGGATCCTCTTCAGAATCCAGTGGTAAGAGGAAGAATGCTCCCCTCCTGACTCTGAAGAGGCTGAATCTAAAGTTAACACCAGAAGGAGGAGAACCCAGTTGTCCATTCTAATACGATCTCCCACTGGTGGTTTTAGTATTTAGGGTCCATGTTCCAAAGACACAACAGAAGAGGATGGAGCTACTAAAGGTAGGAGGAAGGCTAATAAGTACCTCACATGCATGGACATGACTGATGGATATTGACTCTGTATATGTGAGTGCATGTATGTGTATTTCAGTATGATGGAAAGAACCTATCTTTTCTAGGAATGGCTGCTAAGCAAAGTTGGTAGAGACAGTAAGACACCAAAGATCTATAATTAACTGAAGTTTTAAAGAACTACATATTGAGGTTCAAGACAGTCTGAAAAATGACTAAGAGAAATGTAAAATGGACAAATGAAGCTGTTACAGAATTTGCCATTTTGTTGACTTTCTAGATAAGCTACTTCCTTCACAAAATTCAATTACTACTTTTTGGTGCTTAAGATATTAATATTAGACTTATGGGTCTAACATTTAAAGAGAAAGTGCCCACCCCTTTAATCTTACCTGTTTAGGTTGCTCTAATATTTGAAGGTATGGGCCATCTGCTAAAAATAAAACAATAAACAGAAGTCAAAAGAATGTGAGGTTTCTCAAATCTTGGTATAAAATATTAAGCAAGTAAAAAACTGAAATTATATTTTTAAATAGCGGTTTCAATTAATCTTTTTTTAGCTAGAATTCCATAGGGATATAATCTATCCTCCTCATTTAAATATTAAATGTATCCTTATTTTAAGAGTCGGACACCTTTGGAAAACCATAATGAATAAACATTTCTTGAATGGTGACAGTACAATGTACAATACAATAAAAGGCCTGATGTTTGGTAAGAAGCTATTAATAGCATTCACAATCTTGTGTACTAAGGTAGCATCTTAAAAATGACACAAATGCCAATTAAAAGCACCAACAATTTTCTGGACTCTATGACGTTTTATTTTGCCTCACGTCATTAGATACTGACTTCTTTTCCTCAGAGGGAATGTGCTTCCCGTGCAGTGTTGGAGCTGGCACCTGCGCGTGTAAAGTACACAGATAACGATCTCTGCTTTTCCTTATGCGACATTTTTGGTTCCTTTCCCTTACTTGAATCGATAATTACTGCCTCCATTCCCTAACTGCTAGCTTGTTCCCCCACCCTTCCAAATTTAATTTCCTCTATCAGATATGGTAGGCTTTTCTGATTAAACCATAGCTTTTGATGTTTGTATATAACTTTTAAATACTGCGTTCTGATATAAACTCTGTTCTAAAAAAGCACAGGCATTTGGTAAAATCCTGAAAATAATTTAATTGAAGAGAGGTACATGCCAATTAATTATTATAAAAACATAAAGGAAATCAGTAGCTTAATCCAAATACTGATTATATCTGACTTTGAAAACTCAGGAAAATCAGAACCTTTGACAGTATACATATAAATTTGTTCAATATGAGAGAGTCCCTAAGTTCCCCAGGGGGGTTTTAGGTCAACAGTGTAATAACCCATAGCTTAGCAATAAAGGCAAATGGTGTTTCTTGCTTGTTCACATGTAAATTTAAAAGTTCAGAAATTAAAAAAAAAACGAAACTAAGAGAATGCTTGTGTCCATTTCAATCTTCACTGTCTCTGAGCCAGAAGTTTAAGAACTATTTTAGATAAATAAATTTATGAAGAATTAAATACCTTCAGGTTGAAATAAAAAATAAACTACTAATTTAAGAGAGAAATTATTTTTATTCTCTCAGTTTTATGATGAATCAAAATAAGGCTGGAAAACTGTACAAAACAAATTCAAGAATTTTACAAGAAAGTCAGTTGAAAAATGACTGAATTTGAAGCAAAACATACAAACGAAAGGAAATATGGAAAGTGATGGGCCAAGGTAGCATAGTGTAGGTAAATTACGTCTATTATCTGTGTAAAATTCATCCCTGGGCATTTTAAATTACTTTTAGAAAAGAAATTGCAATTTTAAAATTCTAAAACATAGCTAGAATTTAATTTTTTATAAGATAAAACCAATTAGAAATAGAAATATTTTCACATTACTAACATATAACTTGTAGGTTAATGCAACAAATACAGTCATAAGAAAATTCCCTCTAGAATATATTATGAAGAAAAGCCTCTAAGAAAGCAGCACTTGGAAGCCATGGAAAATATCGGAGTGTTTGAGCACGTTTACGTTAAACTTCAAGTCTTTCACTATTATTAGTTAATTATTGGGTTTTGTTCGGTTTTTCCCGTATGATGGCTCTAGCAGTGCTCAGCTGTCTTTAACTTCATCTGAAACAATTTTGTTAGGTTGTAGTGCAGCAGCTGTCATATTGGCGTGCATTTAACGAAAGCTTATCAAAATTGATGAATTTTTGTGTAGCCATTTTAATACTGAAGATGAAAGAAAATATGCAATATTTTCAGCATATTATACTTTATCATTTCCAGAAAGATAAGAACGCCACTGAAATGCAAAAAATAAGATTCGTGCAGTGTATGGAGAAGGTGCTATGACTGACTGAACGTGTCAAAAGTGGTTTGCCAAGTTTCGTGCTGGAGATTTCTCTCTGGAAGATGCGCCAAGGTCAGGCATACCAGCTGAAGTTGATAGTGATCAAATCAAGGCATTAATTGAGACAAATCAACGTTACACCACACAGGAAATAGTCGACATACTCAAAATATCCAAATCAATAAAGCTATTGGTGAAAATGAAAACATGTCTTTTATTTTACAGAGAAAACTAAAACTTTTTGGCCAACCCAATATATTTCATTTTTTAATTACAGTTGATATTAAATATTATTTTATATTAATGACAGTGTATCTCAGTCACTATTGATTCTAGTACTTAAAGTTTTTCTATTATTTCTGCTGAATAATTAAATTTCCTTTAAAAAGGTGGAATTTCAAGATTTGGAAGTGAAATGGGTCCATTTTTCTCTTTCAGGGAACATACTCAAAAGTTAAATCAACTAGAAAATTAGATTTCATATGCATGTGTTTTAATGCCAATTTTCTTTTGGTCACATGTCTATCCCATGAAGTAATAACCCACTAAATAGAGAAATTTAAAATACAGCAAAATGTTATAGACTTACCAGCTGTACTATATCCAACAGTTTTCAACAAATAGTATAACTACTTGTAGTTTTAGATTTCAAGAAGTATACAAGATAAAATAATCTATGTGAAAATTACAATATTGGTTTCCATAATCTTTTTACCCCTTTAAAACAAGAAGAAAACAGCACACATCTCAGATTATAAAAATCTGACTATGCTACTGCAACAGAGATGGAAAAATAGCAATAAAAATGATGAAGTAATAACTGGGAAATAAGATTTTTTGGTATAATTTAAAAAGTTTTTCTAACATTATGACAAAATAATTTCTACAATGTGAAACTCTTGGCCACAGAATATTTATTTACTACGATGGTTCTTTTGGCAATCTTATTTCTATCTCCATAAACTTGATGAAATAAAAACATTGTGAAAGCATTTGCCTCAGGATGCTGTTTGGCATCTACAAGGCATTGAATGGAACCAAGTTCTTACGTTTTCAAAAAAGGATTAATACTAAGGAAAATATTTTGAGCCCCAAAATTAAAAGTTCACAGGAAACACAGAAGCTACCAAGACAGTTACTTGTTCTTCACAGGAAGTTGACCTAGAGCTGAAATTGGTCAGCAGCTCACGGGATCTCAGGTACAGCAGCCTACAAAATGTGTTTTGTGAGCTAAAGAGAAAAAGACCTCAGCAATTCAACTTTTGATAGTGAAGGGGAAAGTAGAGCAGATTATTTTCCTCCCATGAACTCCTAGAAAGAATAAAGAGAAAAATGCAGAAAAACATTCTGATCTAGAAAATGAAAAGAAAGAACGAGAAAAACCGTAACAGTTTTAAATGAGAATGATACAAATTAGATTAAATCTTCCAATTAGGCCAAGTAAGTTCATGGTAAATCAAAGAGCTGACGTCCACTTCAGTGATTACAAAACTCCCTGTTTTATATACAATTTCCATTATTTACTCACACTGCTTTCGAATGTCATGTTAAGTCCTGGCAGTGACGGGAGGAGCACATAAGAAAAAGCATTCATGGACATGGACAAAAGTGTGGTGGTGGCAGGGGGCAAAAGGGTGGGTGGAGGTGGAAGAGGGTATACGGGGAATAAAAATACATTAAAAAATGAACTTGAAAAAAAAATAAATAAAGGAAAGAGCCACCACACAGACCTTACATACAAATCAATAAATTAAGAGACTAAATGTGTCGACTTTTAAAATCACTGATATGAGGATTAAACAATTTGTGGATGGGGATAATTAATACAGTCATGTTAGAAGGAAGGATGATTATCATGTGTTTTATCCAACTGGCAGAATGTAAAGCTAAAAGCTTTTTAAAGAGATGATTTTACAACTGACCTGATTTTTATGGTTTTGTATACTTGCTTCCCCAATGACTGGCAAACACAACAGGCACTCAAATAGTGTTTTTGAAATATATCTAAGGAGTCGAGGCTGCCTGAGTCTTGGACAAAGCAAAGAGGAGTTAAAAGCAACCCAGAGACAGGAAGATTGGCTAAAGGGGAAAATCCATATATTCAGTGAAGAAATTCTTTCTGAGCTGTTCTAGCAGATATTAACAATAATCGTAAGCCATACAATAAGTATTGGGGATGAAATACTTTTGTGCAAATATATTTCAAGAAAATATATTAAAAGGTTGTTTTTTAGAACACAGTCACCATTTCAACAAAATGCACCTACCTTTATAGGTGCATCACTGACTTTGTAAAAGAGACTACTAGCAAATCCTGAATTTAAAAAAGTAACCGCAAAACAACAGGATAGTAGGAATGTGGCATTTTCTTACCTGTTGGCAGTGGCATCTCTTGTTGATATATTTCTGGATTAAATATTGTATGATTTAAAGAATCCAAATGAAACATCTGTAACAAAGAAAATTAAAATTTTCAATCATTATTTTTCTAACATTGTATTAAACATTTGAAGTTGGCAGGCCTAAAACTTAATTACAGGAACAAAAACTAAAGCCAAATACAAAAATCTGAAAATATTTCAAATCAGGATTTTAAAAATACCTTCATGAGACCTAGCTAAATTCTCATGTGTATGGAACTTGAAATAGTGTTGGACTGTGTTTATGGGACAAAGGGATTTGAGAAGAAAGACCTGGCTATAAAGAACGCATAGACAGTTTGCTTAACTTGTTTACTTTCAGGGCCCAGTCTACGGTTTTTGCACAGTGGATACTTAATAAATATTTGCTGAATGAATGATAAACCTTGTACTCTCTCAGAAATATAAGCGTAAGAATGCCATCCTAGAAATCTACATTTCTTTTATGATGGTGATAAACAAACCCCTACTCTAAACATCCAACTTCAAGGTCTAAAGGAATTAGACAGCAGCCCTAGAACACTATTCAGAAAAACAAAAAATATGACTTACAGTCCAAGGAGCAGAACCCTGAACACTGAGCTCTCTCACTTTTTTTAACTTTCATTTCCCTAGCACAATGCAAAGCTACCTGGAATTTAGGGTATATGGTAGGATGAACAATGGTTCCCACAAAGCCATCCACATCCTCAACCCCAGGATTTATGAATACTGGCTCACAGAGCAAAAAGGGTTCTGCAGATATTAAAGTAAGAATCCAGAGATGGGATCATTCTCCTGGATTATTCAGATGGGCTTGATAAGAGGGATGCACGATATCAAAGTGAATAGGTGATGTGGCAATAGAAGTGAGAAGCTGGAGTGATGGAAGGGGTCACGGTCACAAGCCAAAGAATGCAGGCAGTCTCTAGAATACCAAAAAAGCCAGAAAATGAAAGCTTCCAGAAGGAAAGCAGCTCCGCCAACACCCTGATTTTAGACTTCTGACCTCTAGGTTATCAGAGAATAGTAACTTTGTGTTGTTTTAGGCTACTGAATTTGAGGTAATTTGTTACAGTGTCAAGAGAAATATATTTTCTTTTGGCCATGAAATATATTTTGATGGAATTATATTCTATCTTCATATGTTACTAATAATTATTTATCCCAAGAAAAAATTTTTCTTTCCATTTAGTTTAGTCAAGACTTTAAATTCATATTTCTGTTTGAAATGTTTGTGGATAACATAGAAACCAGTCATATTTCACTTTTTATGATATGCTGGTTGGTAAGGGTTCTGGATCTGGTATTTGAAAAAATAACCAGGATTACAATTTACTTTTTTTTCTTATTACAAGGTTCTTGAACCTAGATGCTTAGTTAAATAAAGAGTAAGAAACAGTGTTTAAATAAAGAATACTTCACATTCAGTTGTGAGGTATTCAGATTTTCAGCTGAGGAATAATAAATGTGCTCTACTTCACTGCTTAAGGGTAGAGTTCATCTATGCTTTTGTTTGCTGAAAAGGAAATATAGGATTGAAAAAACATGTTATTGTAAAAATGGGCCCCACCTTACAGAGTATTCTCAGAGCAGAAAGTCTCAGAGCAGAAAAGATGGCCAAGCAGAAAAAAGTCTTTCCTATGGTCCTCCTGCAGGTGGTTAAAATGACTATTAGTTAGAGGGCAAAAACACCCGTCTTAGGAGAGAGACACACTCCACTTCAGACAAAGAGAGCAGCTGCGTGGTGCACAGCTTGCCTTGTGTACTAGGTCAAAGGTGGAGAGCAAATTCAGAATATGCTATAACACTGAGGCTATCTCACCGAAGACAAGTAAACTGGAAATATATACCATTAGGCTTGAGACAAGGGGAAAAAACCCAAATTTCAAGGGCTTTTCCCCTTGAAAAAATGGAAATATCAGAACATGCCCCACCCCTGTTGTTAATGATCACAAAAATGCCCACATAAGGAAAACTTTTGAAATGAACGCCTTTAGCAGATTTTACTCCTGTGTGGCATAAAAGACTATCTATTGTTGATAAGATTTCCTATATGTAAACAGGAAAGCTTGGTCTAAAACCAAGAAGAATCAACTCTAACACTGGTTAGACTTTGCCTTTAACTGTTAGAAATGGTATATTAAAAATGAAAGGTAAAATGCAGGTTTTTGATATGAGTAGCCAAATGTCTTTCATGCTGTAACCAAAGAAAGTGTTCCGAGATTTATCCTTTATCACCATTTTACAGTAAAGTTCAGAAGGAGCATCTTAATGTAAAAAGCAATGCATACTCATTGTTTCTAGATCAATCAGAACATTATCAAAAGTAATGAGTGCTTGATAAGTCTATTTCATTTTAAAAAGCAATAACTAGACCCCTTAAAAGTATTTCACTTTTGGTTTTATTTTTCTGATTGTTTGCATATGTAAACTTGGAAAATTCATTTTTTAGGTGGTTGCCACTAAAGATAAAGTATGAAATGACTACAAATCTTGGTCCAGGGTGTGTCCTGGTGCCTTGTGTTCATTCTCCTTGTTTAGCCTAGCTAACTAACATCTTCCAAATCTCAGCCTACACAGACTTCATTTGGAAAGTCCTCCATAACTCTGCTCTTCTATCAGGCAACAGAGAGCAATGCCTTTCAACATTTCCATCTCATTCTGAGTAGAATACTATTACAGTATTAACCACCATATGAAGCTATTTATATCACTGTCTCTCCTACTAGAATGATAGTTTCTGAAATTAGAGTTTATGTATTACTTATTTTTGTAGCCCCTCCTTAGCCTACATTTTGCTATGTAATAATGCCTCAATAAATAGCTGATGAATGAATAAAACTCAGTAGTTTACATACTTCTTAAATCATTATATTAAAATTTTAATATTGCCATTTTAATTACCCTAGAGTCTGAAAATTGCCTTCAAATGGCTCACTTAACATAAATATGAGTATAAATATATAATGTATATATAAATATAAAATATATATAGATAAAAGCAAAATATTAATAATCAGCAAAGATTTGATGGACAATTTAATATTTCTATAGGCTTCAAATTTTTCCAAGTAAAAAACTAGGAGAAAAAGAAAAAAAAGACACTGGTATCTCTTCATAACTGCTAATATAATGAACAGTTTTATGCGCCCAAACACATTCACTGCCCATTAAGTCTGCAACACCCATTAAGTGTGTGGTTAGCATTCCTTTTTGCAAAGGAGAAAAGTGAGGATTGGGGGTGCTAAGTGATTCCTCGAGTTCCAAGAGGAATCATTAGTAGCATCTAGCACTTATATAAAGACCTTCAAATCCTAAGTCCAAAAGGTCTTTTCACTATACCAATCTGCCTCCTCATTAGATGAGTTTTAAATAAATATTTTGTGTTCCCCTCAAAAAAGAAGGATCAAGTCCTACCTGTCACACCTGTGAATGTGACTTGACTTAGAAATAAGGTCTTTGCAGATGTAACCAAGTTAAGATGTATTCATACTGAAGGGTGGGTCCTAAACCCAATGACTGGTGCCGTCATAAAAGAAAAGTGAGGGAAATCTGGATACAGAGAAATGAGAGAGACACATGGAAGAAGGCCATGTGCTGGAGTGACACAATTACAAGCTAAGGGATGCCAAGATTGCTGGCAACCACCAGCAGCTAGGGGAATGGCATGGGACAGATTCTCCGTCAAAACTTCTGAAAGTAACCAACCCTGTTATCATCTTGATAAGAACTGTGATAGAATATATTTCTGTTGTTTTAAGCCACCCAGTTGTGGTCATTTGTTACAGCAGCTCTAGGACACTAATACAGTAGTTATCATTTGACCTGTTGCATATATAATTCTTATTTAGCAATGTATGTGATAGCAGGGGTTAAGTTACTCATTTTATAAGACATGTCCTCTCTGACCTTACAGGGAAGGACACGGAAAGTGCAAAAACAATTTACAAGAAATTTTTACCAATTTTGAGTTTGCCTGATAGTACTACTGTTACCTCTATTTTAAAATATGAATATATTTACAAAAAATTATCAGTGAGATGATATTATAATACCTACTTGTTCATGCCCTCCCAAATATGGATCCTCTTCTGCCATCCTGGAGCTGTGTATCAAAACAAAACAAAAGCAAACTGTAAGACTGAAATGATCCTTAAAAATTCCGTCATACACTTCTGGTCAAGATGGAAGCACAGGTAAATATGGCTCACCTCCTCACACAACCACATCAAAATTACAACTAAATTATAGAACCATCACTAAGAACCATCAGAAATTGAGTTGAATGGAAGTCTGACAAGTACAGAATTACGGAAACCACATCCATCCAGGCTGGTAGGAGGGGAGGAGACGCAGGATGGGATGGCCCCACATCCACATGTGGTGGATAAAAATTTGGGAGGGATATCATGGGAGTGAGGAGTCTAAGCCCCACACCAGATGGGGGAGCCAAGGGTTCTAGTGCCAGGTAGATGAGTCCCCAAACTTCTGGCTGCAAAAACTAGTGGGAACTGAGTCAGGGGAAGAAACTTCTGGAGTACCAAGCAGTTTCTCTTAAAGAACCCACACACAGACTTACTCTGACTCACTCTCTCTGAGCTCCAGCACCAGTGTAGCAGTTTGAATGGTGCCAGGAGCGCACAGGGAGGAACTCACGTGTCTGGCATCAAGGTGGGAGCTGCAGGACAGCTTTCTCCCAGACAGAAAGGTGGGCAGAAGCCATTGTCCCTTTTCTGAATGCTCCCTCCACAGAGCCACAGAGCCAGCAGGTCAGTGCCACACTGAGGCTCCATCACCTGGCTAACACTATTTGCCCCGTCCTGGAGATCCCCTGAGACTCCGTCCCAGCCAACTTATGGGCCCACCCAAACTGTTAACAGAGACTTTTCCATATGAATGGCTGGTCTTGACTCATGCTTCACAACTTCCTAAATCCTCTCAAATAAGCAATATCCAGCCTCAGTGAGCCCCCAATCCCCATAACTCTTACTAAGTGGCCCCAGGCATGGCACAAGCAGCAGCCAGCCTAGACTCACAGCTTGGCTTTCCCTGGGAATCTCTAAGCCCAGCACGAGTAGCAGCCATCTCAGATTGCTTTATAGCCCTGGCTGGGTGGCCCTGGGGCAAAACATAGGTGGGGGCTGCCCTTGGCCTGCACCACCCAGGAAACCCCAGAGCCTGCACACCCAGTGAACAGCTACAGACCATGCTGAAGCACCACCACCCTGCCCCCACACAGCTGATGCTCCACAGAGGGCAAAAAGGCTGGTAGTCAGTGGTCATAGCCAGTCCTTGCAGCTGACTGGCCTGGGTAAATCCCTCTCATTGACCTGCCAATAGCAAGGCTCAACTGCAAGAGGAGGGTGTATTCAGCCCACACGTAGGGCACACCTCAAGTACCCAGTTTGGGTGATGGGGAGGCTGTGCCACTGGACCCTACAGGACGCCCACTACATTAGTCCATGTCACCAAGATAGGGAGTCAAAGCAGCTCCACCTAATACACAGAAACAAACACAAGGAGGCTGCCCAAATGAGGAGACAAAGAAACATGACCCAAATGAAAGAACAGATCAAAACTCCAGAAAAAGAACTACACAAAAGGGAGATAAGCAATCTACCAGATGGAGAGTTCAAAAATACTGGTTATAAGGATGCTCAAGGAACTTAGTGAGGACCTCAGCATCATAAAAAGGATCCAACCAAAAATGAATCACATACCAATTAAAATAAAGAATAATTGAGAGGGAGACAACAGTAGAGTGGATGAAGCCAAGAATCAAATCAATGATTTGAAACATAAGGGAGCAAAATACAACCAATCAGAACAAGAAGAAGAAAAAAGGATCCAACAAAGCAAGGATAGTGTAAGCAGCCTCTGGACAACTTCAAGGGTTCTAACACTTGCCTCACAGGGGTGCCAGGAGAAGAGAAAGAGCAAGAAATTGGAAATTTATTTGAAAAACCAATGAAAGAAAATGTGGGGGAATGGGTGAAGAGGTGAGGGGATTACGAAGCACAAATAGGTAGTTACAGAAGGGCCACAGGGTTGCAAAGTGCAGTATAGGAAATGAAGTGGCCAAAGAACTTATATGCATGACCCATGGACATGAACGATGGTGTGGGGATTGCCTGAGGGAGTGGGGGGTGCTGAGTGAAGGGGGACAGAGGGACAACTGTAATAGCACAATCAATAAGATATAATTAAAAAGAAAACAAGAGAAAAAATATTTCATCATGCAAGAGTAAACTGTATTATTCCAGTAAGACCAAATATAGTCCATTTTTTATAGACTTAGTGCAGTTCTTCTTTGGAATCTAAATCTAACAGCAGATGGACTGCATAATGAAGGAACTGTCATATATGTATAATCTAAAACCCTTATGTCAGGTTCATAACAGTGTCCTGTAGTTTGGTACAACCAATCTTCATCTTCAGTATAAAAATTATGCATATCTGGATTCTTAGAGGCCATTTCTTTTTGTCACCATGTGGACTGAAGGATTTATAGTCTTTACTCTTTGTGTGGATCATTTTCCAATCCTTCATGAATTCTGTGTGGTGTTAAAACTGTCTCCAAGCTTTCTGTATGCCTCACAAGTTGGGAAGCTAAGAGGGGGCTGTTCTGCTGCAAAAGGGCATGGTCAGTGCATCACGGCACCAGGGGAGGTTGGCTACAGTGTGCTGTGCTCTGTCCCTTAGTGCATCCCACTGCAGCAGGTCATTTCCTGCCATTATCAAAATGTAGTACCCCCTTAACCACAGTTTCACTTTCCACAGTTTCAGTTACCTGCAGTTGGAAAATTCCTGAAATGAACAATTCATACGTTTTAAATTGTGCACTTTTCTGAATAGTGTGATGAAATCCCCTGCCATCCCACCCAGTATATGAATCATTCCCTGTCCAGTGTCTCCATGCTGTGCATGCCACCATCTGCTGGTCACTTAGTAGCCATTTGGCAGATTGACTGTCACAGTATCTAAGTGCTTGTGTTCAAGTAATTCTTGTTTTACTTAATGGCCCCAAAGTGCAAGTAGTGATGCTGGCAATTTTAATATGTCAAAGAGAAGTCATAAAGTGCTTCCTCCTTTAAGTGAAAGGGTGAGTACGGTGCAAGAGAGTATTTTGAGAGATAGAGAGAGACCACATTCACGTAACTGTTATTACATTGTTATAGTTGTTCTATCATGTAATTAGTTACGGTTTATTTCTTACCAGATATAATTTATAAATCAAACTTTATCATTCATAAGTACATAGAGGGAAAAAACATAAAATATATAGGGTTTGGTATTATCTTTGGTTTCAGGCATTTATTGGGGGTGTTGGAAGGCCCCATGGATGAGAGGGGAGTACTGTACAGAAATATCATAATATTAAAATAGTAATAAAACACACACCAAATTAAGAGCCCTTATTATTAAGACTATAGTCTCAGGTTTAATCAGCTGCAGCCAGATATGAATACACTGCAAGCCCTAGTAATCTTCCACTGCCCAGAGGCCCAAGAAAAGTGAAGAACCACACTGTCAGATAAAAACAGTACCTAAAATCACATATCATTTTGTATTTATTTACTTAAGAAACACCTTTATCATTATTTTAAATATAGGTTAATATTGTTTAAATTTACTAAGATCAAATTTTATATATATTATATGAAAAATTAAAAGATAAAAAAGAAGGTTGAAAGCAAATGTTAATTCCTGAGGCAAACTTTTTTTCCCCCCGTGAAGTCTATAAAGCACTCAAGGGCACTTGGGACTGGGGCTGAAAATGTTAGCTGCCCGCCAAAATGTACTCTCTCTTCTCCCACAGAAACAGAGTCGGAGCCAGAACAGTGACTGCTCAGCCAGAGCACACCCGGCACGGCCTGGGAGTCAGGACTGGCCATTTGACGAAACCACCGCCAGTGGAACTAGGTCTGGGCTCTCGGTCTGGGCCCTTGACATGGCTCCATTTTCTCTCCTTCCTGTTGGATAACGCCTAGACATGGAGAACACAGAGCCAGCACGTGGATGATGATGAAGGGGAGGCAGCTAACACTGGTGGTAATGTGAGAAAGAAACTTCTTTGTTCTTTGGCCCAGGGTATTGTTGGATCTCTTTGTTAAAACGGTTTAGACCTCACCCTAATGAATACATAACCCGACACATCGATAAGGACAAAATCATCCAAAGAGGGTCCTAATATTCAATGAAACCCCCTGGATGTCCACTAGAGCCCTGTGTGACTGGTGAGGAGCGAGAAAGCCTCGTGGGCCACAGAACGGTGGCTGGCTGCAACAAAAGGGGAAAGGGCCGCGCTCAGGCCCATGGAGCAGGAAGTCCACGTAGGTTCACAAGGAAGTATGAGTCTGAACAAGAAATTATTGATTATCGGCCTGCGTACCAAAGCATCACTGGTTCGATTCCCCAGTCAGGGCACACGTCTGGGTTCTGGGCCTGGTCCCCAGCAGGGGGTATGTGAGAGACAACCACACACTGATGTTTCTCTCCCTCCCTTACCCTCTGTCTAAAAACATAAAATAAATAAAATCTTTTAAACAAAAAGAAATTGATTAAAGATTTACAAACAGCTCTAACCAATTAAGACAAGCAGTTAAAAAAAAGGTGGGGGTTGACTTGATACAATAAAGAGGAATTAAGTCATCTGAAATGAAAGAGTTTTGCCACTGCCTGGTGTGTGACTGGATACGCAACTAAATTCACTGTGGTCTGTTTCTTCATCTGCGAAATGAGAGAGTTTGATGGGATGGACTTTTGAAAGGAACTCAGAATGTTACTTAGCTAATAATACTTATTCAAAAAACAAATCACTAAATCATAACACTTTCTGTAAACTTAGATTTTTATATATACTCAGGTATAGATCTATATTAAAGGATTATTAGCCCCATTTGCAGTTACATGGAGGATACAAGTAAAATAGTATTATAATACAGTGGTAATACCAGTTACAACATTTCATGTGAAAAATCCTTATTCCTTGCATACCATAGGACCTCAATTCCATCCCTGCCAAAAAAATGAAAATGAAAATTAAACCCACCATTTTTTGTCATTAGGCTTTCTATTAATCTGGGCTGATCACTTGCATCCTCTCAAACAATTTTAGCCCTCATTTTTCAAAAGCAGAGATGAGGCTGCTGACGTGTTAAACCTTCAGACACATTCAGTATCTCTATTACGTTCGATATATTTATATTTTTAAGCTTGTGGATGGTTTCCTGACCTTTGAATACATGGATTTATTTTTTTATTTTATATTATTTTCTTAGTTCTTTCTCTTTTTTAAAACTTTTTTGCTCAATACCTTATCCCACTCAGCCAGCACTTCCCTCCCCACAAAAGCTGTCAGCCTGCACTCTATCTATGAGTCTGTATCTATTTTGCTTGTTAATTCAGTTTGTTCATTAGATTATACATAGGAGTGAAATCAACAGTACTTGCCTTTCTCTGCCTGGTTTATTTCACTTAGCATAATGTTCTCCAGGCCCATCCATGCTGTTGCAAAGGGTAAAATTTCCTTCTATTTTACGGCCAAGTAGTATTCCATTGTGTAAATGTAGCACAGCTTTTTTAACTACTCATCTGTTGATAGACGCTCGGGTTGCTTCCATATCTTGGTGATTGTACATAATGCTGCGATGGCTATAATATGGAGCAGCCCTCACCCTAATTTAAAAAACTCAACTAAATATACTTTATTAGGACTGATGCAGGGTTATTATCATGATCATTAATGTAGTTAGAACCTTAATGAACCCAAATTGTAGGCAGTGGACAAACTACCCAATTAAACACAGTCCTCCATCCAACAACTTCCCCATGCATCAATGTGTGCTGAAAGATTCATAGTGTTAAAGGCCCAACAGTGGCCCCAGAGATACTTGGGTGATGGATAAATCTAAACTTTTACACTGTGTAAGATAATTTAAGTTCACTACGAAGAGCTCAGTTAACAGTAACCCTAGAGTGATGTCAATGTTAATTCATAATTTAAAAATAAATGTCAAAAGAAATGAAGAATTATTTGGAAAGGATGAATCACTGAGTAATATTTGCATTAATTGTAGAAGTAGGTTTAATTTCAAAATTTTGAAGTGCCAATAAGTCTTTGGAACAGAAGAATTAGGAAAGACCAGGGAAAACCCCTTCTGCCCCCCTGCTTCCCTAACTCCTCCTCTCACTTTCCCTTTGCACAGTTCTGTGCTTTTGAGGAAGGGCCTTGAAACAGAAAGGGAGGTGCTGGGTTGCCAGCTGAGATGATGGCTTAAACTCTGCCTCTCTGTTTGCAAAGGTGAGGTTTTCAGAAAAATTTTCACACCATAGAAAGAAAAACAGAAAATGTAGCTAGCAAGCAGTAAATAAAACATCTTCTCCAGTGAAATACTTGTATTTCTCACATGAGAAGCATAATGCTATAACTGGCTAAGTTCGAATATGTGGTGAGTTCACATGAAATGCCTAATGAATTATTTTCTGCACTTATGTGACAAACCCATCACTGACATCAAAGACCAGTGTAAGTAGTTCTTAGTGAAGGCAGCAAGACCAAGGCCACAGGTTTGGACCATTAAAGATGGAGCTGGGGGCACTGCCCTCCTTGTAACTGAGGAAATTTTACAGAATCAGATAAAATATTCATACTTTTTTGACCAGTACCCACTATAAGAAATCATATTCTTTTTATTCTATCAGGTTTTATTTTTAAAAAACCCCAAAACTTTTCAAACCCATTAAAATGATTTCAAGGCTCACTAATGGGTCAAAATCTGAACTTTGAAAACAGAATCCGAGTTGCAATCCAGAGGGTACAGTGGGGAATCAGAGAGAGAAAGTGTCTCTATTTTTCAGATTAGGTTCAGCCACAGTATACACCTATACTTAGGTGTAATTTTAATCCCTCATCTTGGAGAGTAAGAAGGATGATATTTCAAAAAAAAGTGGGTTTTCACCATTTCTCTGATGGATAATAAATTAAAAAGAGAAAAATAAGTTAAAAAGAGAAAAATAAATTAAAAGACTCTGCAATTCCACTTCTAAGAGTTATATGGAGCAAGTGTGAAAAAAATAAGTACAAGGATATTTATTGCAGCAAAAAGGTAACAATATAAATATCCTTTGATGGCATATTATTTATAATTATGCTACATCCATAGTTGTATATTATGTAATTGTTAAAAACAGCAATTCAGATCTATTTATAATAACATGGGGACTTTTACTCCCTAACTTACACAATTCTATGTTTCATTTTCTAACTCAATTATGTAATCAGAAATATACATTTTAATATGAAAAAAGAGTAAATCAAACCCTATCCAGAATTAAAGTTTAATTCTGACATTTTTAATGATTATGACATATGATGAATAAAACATGAAGTATGGAATGACTCGAACATTTATAAGCATTACCAAAATCCTCTTCATAATAAATATAATAGAAAATATTTAGCTTTAAAGGTGCTGCTTATTTATATCTTTCTGATGATATATTGGCTTGGTGGTGATGAAAGAAAAGTTAATGGTGGTTTTAGCTACCTTTCTCAAAAATAGTTGATTTTTGAAAGTTTTTGAAAAAGAACCAATATATGTGTCCCACCATATTTAAATTTGTATTAACTCATTTTCCATGTTTTTCCACTTTTCCATCTGTTTTCAGCTCTCTATTGTTTTATATGGGTATAATGTGACTAACATCTATAATAGCTACTTAGTATGTACAAATACATTGTGTTTGGAACTGGTATAAGAAAAAGTCTCTGCTCACAATGGAATGTCAACCCAATAGGGATGGCAGATACATCCGAGGTATTCAACCATTATTTCATGCAAAGCGTATTAGCAGTTAGTGATACAGAGCAAATGATGGTCATTTTATTAGTTGGCATAATAAACAATATGTTTATAATAAACTGTTAAAAGTGACTGAGACAGTAAAAGTTTTGACATTCTGAGAAGAATTGAACATTTTTATTTCTTTTCCTTTCCACATTTATGGGTATACTGCCACAATCCCCCTTTATTCCTACCTTTATCACTGCTGAATCAAATGTTTGCACTTTGCCCCGGGGACATTTGGCAATGTCCAGAGCCATTTTTAGCTGTCATGGTTGGGTGGATGTTCCTACTGGCATCTAGTGTGTAAAGGTTAGAAATACTGCTAAACGTTGTATCATGCACCAGACAGCCCCTCACAAGAAAGAAATATCTGACCCTAATGTCCATACTGAGGATGAGAAACTGTGACGAATGCCATCACACCATGTCCAATGCTTGGGTTCACATGGAGAAAGAAGTAAACTTGATTGACTGCCTCCCATGAGTCAAGACTTATAGCTAGTACTTCACGTATTTCACTTAATTCTCACAGTAATCGTGAGAAATATTGTCCTGGATGGGCAGACCAAGCTTTAGGGAGAATAAGTCATGTACTTAGGTTGACAGAGTAATGCTGGCGACTCTGATTCCACAGACTAAAGTTTGTTCACTTGTCTAAGAGGCAGAAGCAATTTTCCTCCTTGACCTACAAATTTATTTACTTTAATACAGTGTCTTGCTCAAGGTCTCTTGAGTGTTTAGGTTGGAGCTAATCTACCCACAGCGTAGCCCGAAAAGCAAAACAGGACTGTGACAATGCACAAAAACAGAGTTCTTCAGATGATCAAAAATGAAGGGAAAATAGCAAACAATGGTAACTCAGTCACAGTTGCTTTTTCTTCGATTTTTGTTTTAAATATTTTCTTTAGTCAATTTCAGAAGATAGAAGGAGAATAAAGAGATTCTCTCTGAAACATGTCCACAGACAGCACCGCATTCACTAATGGTATAATTAAAGAATGCATATATTTAAAACCAAGATACACTGAAATGCTCCTTGAATATTTTCCTCCCTTCACTAACTTAGCCATTTATTAAAAAACACTTGAGCTTATTACGTGTTAGTAAAGACAAGAAAGTATACGGAGTGATGCAGTCCCTGTACTCACAGAGCTTATAGTTGTGGTAGATTGAAAGCAATGGACAAAATTTGCAACTCCACCCAACAAAAGGAAAAATCTATTTCTCCATCCCTTGAATCTTGGCAGGCCTGTAACTTTCTCTGACCAATGGAATGAGACAAGTGTGAGTTTTAAATGTAGGTTTCAAGAGACCTTGAGACAATATTCTTGCTTTCGTGTAACACTGCTGCCATGTGAACAAGCCTGGGCCAGCCCACTGGAAGATGAGAGACCACACGGAACAGAGTGGGCAAGTCCTAGCCAAGGCTCCCCTAGACCTAACATCACCAGCTGAGCAGCAGAAAGATTTCAGAGATCTGCTGAGCCTGCACAGAAGGGATGACCTGGAAAGCCAGCTGAATGGGGAGAAATAACAAATGTTTGTATTTTAATTAGCTTTGTAGAGATTTTTATATGCAGCAGGAGCTAACTAATGCAACAGTTTAATAAGACAAATAGGCAAAAGGAATGCAACATGGTAAGTGTTGTGGGAAATGGACGGTATGTGGGGCATGGGTTAGTTATCTTGGTAATTCAGTAATTACACTTTATTAGGGTGCTATTCAGTTAGCATAATAAATGATATGTTTATAATAAAATGGGAAGAGAAATTGAGACAGTAAAAGTCATACTGTCATTTTTATTCTATTGGCTTATTCAGTTTGCAACTGAACAAAAGAAACAAGTACATTAGCCAAAAGACATTGTGGTATAAACAATAATAAAATTAGTAGTTAACCTTAAAAATGTAAATATTAATAAACTGCTGTGAGCTTTAAGCAGTGATACCATTATAAAACAAGTTAATACTATTTTTAATCTCTTTAATTCTCCAGTATTGAAAACCAAATTCATCATTCCTGTGGCAATGGACCCCATTCATGACTTCCCAAATTCTGCAATATATCATTCTGTCAGGTAGTCAGGGTCAAAAGTTTACACACCTTTTTCTTTTTTCCCCTCTATCTCACACATACCCAGTCAATCAATTTCTGCTCATTTTTTGCGGGGGGGTATTATTTCTTGTATCTCCCTCTCTGTTCCATTTCTATTGCTTCTCCCTACTTAAACCTTCAGTGCCTCACTTCTAAATGACAACAGTAGCCTCCTTACTGTTGTGGTGTTACTTCTTCCTTAAGTTTCTTTCACATTATTGCCATATTCCTTAGAAAATAGTTGAAAGCCCTCAACCACTCAGCATATTACATTATTATACTAAACTATAAACACCACCTATTACTATATCCTAACCAAATCCTCTACTATAAACCAAGTGATCATTCCAAAACATCTTGCTTATTTCCATCTTGTATATTTGCTCAAAATATGTGCTGCATCTTAAAATGCCATCTTTCCTACTTAGATACTACCCATTCCTCAAGCCTGTACTCAAATTTGACCTCTGCCGAGAAAACCTGTATTTCACATATAACCAGTAGTCCACATAAGTGCTACCACTTAAGTGTATTGGTGATTTTACACTTGAACATACTTTTCTAAGGTAATTTAACTTTACCTCTGTATTTACCATCTCCTTAAGTGGATATAAATGCCTAAGAAGAGACAAGAGAGTTTTTATTTTTGGTATTTCCAAATCAGTAAATATTAAGTATTTTTTAATTAATGCTGCAATAATGGCAAGAAACACTGCAACTTCAGATTTGTCAAAATATGGACTTCTGGCTTCAGTCATGACAGACTAACAATTACTGAACTTGCCTCCATGCCATACTCAATCGTAAAACTATACAAAATATTTGAAGAAATACATTTAAGACAGAGGACAAAAGAGCATGGGGCTGAATACCATAAGAGAATAAAAACACTTCAGGTGAGCTCCAAATTCACTTTTGACTGTGGCCATGTTCCAAATCATGACACAAGGAGGAAGAGCCCCAATGGAGAAGCAATCTCACTGGGTAGGGTTTCGAAAGGAGGGATTTACAAAGACAAAGTGGCTTAATATTGGCTAACTAGTGAAATACTAAGCTATGCTAGTGTAGAACAAGGCTCTTCAAAGCCTACTAGAAAACAGATTCTTGGGATCTAAGAGCTGAATGAGAATTCCACAAGTTCCTGCAACTTCTGAGAAGTTCCCATCATCCAAGGTGAAGAGACATCAATGAACAATCTGAGCATTCAGTTGCAGTCCCAGGAGGACCATGCAAAGGAATAAGCAACATATCCTCAATAAGGGCCACTCTAAACCCATCTTAATAAAACCAGGTGATTTATCAGTAAATTTATTGCTTGTTACAACAAAACTCAATGCTCTTTAAAGGAGGAAAAAAATCTATACTCTGTACAAGTAAAATCCACAATGTACAGCAAAAAATAGCAAAACATGCAGAGAGGTACGAAAATATGACTTAGAAGAAAAAATGACACAAATGGAAGTAGCAACTATGACTTTAAAACTGCTAATAGCCATATGTTTGAAATTGTAAAGGAAAAGGTACGCATAGTGAATGAAGAGATAGGAAATCTCAGCAGAGAAATTGGAACGCTTACAAAAGAAAACAATTCAATGAAAAATCCTAGACAGAAATGAAATTTCACTAGGTGGACTTATCACTATATTGAACATTGTGAAATAAAGGATCAATAAACTTGAAGAATGGTCAATAAAATGTATCCAATCTGAAGCACAAAGAAAAATGACAAAAGGAATTAAGACCCTTTCAGTGACCTCTGAGACAATATTAAGTTGTCTGTAATTTAGAGTTCCAGAAAGAGAGAGGAATAAGAGAAAAAACATTGAATAAATAATTGTTAGGAATTTTTAAAATTTAACAAAAATCAAACCATAAATATAAGAATCTCAAAGATCCTCATGTTGGATAAAGACAAATAAAACCATGCTTGGTCACATTATAGCCAAATTGTTAAAAACTAATGCTAAAGAAAAAAAAAATCCTAAAAGCATCCAGGAGCAAGGAGGAACTAAGATAAGGATGATGGTTAACTTCTCATTAGAAATAATAATGAAGGTGCTAAAAGTAAAAAAAAGATTAGTGTACAATTCTATACTCAGAAAAAATATCCTTTAGAAATAAATGTGAAACTGCCATTTTTAAAAATAAACAACTGCTGAGAGAATTCATCATTGGCAGGCCTGCTAAAACACATGTTAAAACAAAGTTCTTCATACTAAGGGGAAATGATACCAGATAGAAACTTGGTCCTACGTAAAAGGATGAAAATGCCAAACATGATGAATATGTAGATGAGTATAAAACATTTTTTCTTGTTCAAAAAATACAATCTGTTTGGGGGTTTATAGCATATGCATAAGTGAAATGTTTAATAAACAGCACATAGGAAGAGAAGAGGATAAATGGAAGCACAGTACATGTTGTCAATTTCTCACGTTATATATGAAATGTTATAGTATTAACTCATGGTAGACTCAGTGATGTAGATTGTAATACCTAAAGTAACCAGTTTAAAAAGTAGCCAGTGAAGGAGATGAAATGGAATTAAAATATAAAATTGACTTGTTCCAAAGATGGCAGTAAAAGAAGAAAAAAATGAATAAAGAACAGATGGCACATATAGCTAACAATTACTGAGATAGGCTTAAACCCAAACATATTAATAATACCTTAAATGTAAATGGACTAAACTCACTATAAAAAAGTGGAGATGGTCAGAGTGTACAAAAAGCGATATCCAAGTATATGCTTTTCATAAGAATTGCACTTTAACTTTAAATGTCATACAGTTTAAAAGTATATGAATGGAAAGTTATGCCAGTTATACCATGGAAATACTAAATATAAAAAAACAAGCTACATTAAAATATCAGATACTGTAGCCATCAAGAGAAGAAATATTACCAGGGACAAAGTAGAACATTTCATAATAATAAAACTGTCAATTTATCAGGAAGAACAAATAATCTTAAAGTGTATGTAAGAGCTTCAAAATATATGACACAAAAAGTGGTAGAAGGGGAAAAATAGAAATATCCACAATTATAGTTAAGATTTTTAATACTCCTCTTTCAGTAATCGATAAAAATTAATCAACAGAACATCAGTAAGAGTACAGAAAATTTTGGAACACCATCATCAATTAAATTAACTTAAGTGCATGAATAGAACACTCCACCAATGACTGCAGAATATACATTCTTTTCTAGTGCACACAAAACATTTCCCATGATAGACCTTATATTGTAATATACAACAAGTCTCAATAAATTTCAAAGAAGTGAAACTAATATATGTTACATAAACACAATGAAATTAAATTAGAAATCAATAACAGAGAGCTATCTAGAAAATCCTCAAACATATATAATTAAGCCAAGATGTTAAATAGGTGTCAGGAAAAGTGCTTCTTAGAATCAAGAAAGAAAAGTAAATATAATCTCATTCTCCTGTATGAAAAAAGCATCTTGCCCTGGTTGGTGTAGCTCAGTGAATTGAGCGCCAGCCTGCGAACCAAAGGGTTGCCAATTCCATTCCCCAGACAGGGCACATGCCTGGGCTGCCAGCCGGGTCCCCAGTAGGAGGTGCTCAAGTCAACCACACATTGATGTTTCTCTTTCTCCCTCCCTTCCCCCCTTCTCTTCCCTCTAAAAATAAATAAATAAAATCTTTAAAAAAAAAAAGACAAAAGCATCTAAATTCTGTCTGTATCATCTCTATTATAACCATGGGGGACAGGGATTTTCTCAGAGAAATGATTAGAGTGAATTCCAATGATTCCAAAAGAAAAAAATAAAAAAACCCAGAAAATCTTCGTCTATGGTTGTTTTCCTAATCATGGATGACTGAAATTTTTAGAATCAAAAATACATTTTTGACTTTTTCTAATCATATAATTGTCATGTATATAAAATTGCAGATTCCATTTTAAGCAAAATTTCTTTTTGTCAGCACTACAGTAGGATAAAATCTATTGAGTATAAATTTGTATATCTAGAGAAATTCTCTAAATATTATACTAAATTGAATAAAACCTTACATTTTATAACTGAAGTCACTCATGGTATATCGTTGCTTTCCATTTCTACATAAAAAACAAAGCTTGAGGTGTTTCATTCAGATGGCATAGAAAGGATTTTGACTTAATGGACTTTGTTCTGAATCTTTTGCTTCCATGTTTCTACAGATTTCTTTTTCCCAAAAAATAGCGTACACAGACCACAAAGGATTTTTAAGGCAGTGAAAATTCTCTTGTATAAGAGCATAATGATGGATACATTTCATTATACCTTTGTCCAAACCCAAAGAATGCGCAACACCAGAATGAACAATAATGTAAAAGTACAGATGATGTAAAAACATGGGCTCATCAACTGTAAGAAATGTACCACCGTGATGGGAGATCCTGATAATGGTGGAGGCTATGCATGTGCAGGGGCAGGGGATATATGAGAAATCTCTGTACATTCCTCTCAATTTTGCTATGAAACTTACATTGCTCTAAAAAATATAAAGTCTTAATTAAAAAAGTAGAGTATGACCAAATTTTAACTTCACAACTGGCCTTTGCCTTGAGTATCATTATGGAGTATTTATATTTTCAGATTGAAGGGGAAGTAAACTCAAGGATTATGAATCAGAGATTAATATTCCTTTGATCAAATATAAAGAAACTGATCAAGTTCTTTAAATCTGAATATGATGACTTTAGTTTGGATTTTCATTTTTACTAATCCTCAAATATCAATAAAAATATATCCTTTATGTCTTAAAAGACAAGAATTCCTATAGACAGAAAGCAGGATGACAGCTAAGGTGGGCAGGGTTATGGGTGAAGGGACGAAGCAGAAAGGGAAAAGGACTCATGGGCATGGATAACAGGGTGGTGATGGGGGGAGGGGTTTATAAGGGGACTAAATAAATGGTAATGGAAAAAATACAATAAAAAAGAGACAAAAAAGAAAAGGATTTGTCATATGAGCCAACAATACTTTGTTCTAAGGATATGGTGGCTGTCAGCTTGGAGGGAGAAAAGCGTTTCCTTCAATAAATAAACACAATGATGACCTTCCAATCACACACACAAACAATAATTTGCAAGCATCAAAATCAGCCCTTATAAAAGGACCTTTCAGTCCTTGATTGTAGTTTTGAAGGCTTTTCCACACTGACCACTCATAAAAACCCTTCAATATATGTTAATATATTATAATTGTATAATATGTGTAAAGTTAATGTATAAAGTAAGTAGGAAAGAAAGAGATGAACTACACTGTCTTCTGTGTCTGATGCGGTCTGATGCAAATACTTCTTTCTCCCCTATTTCTTTGCTAGTGACCTTGACTGCTTGGTAATAAACAAAAATACTCAAACTTACAAATGACAAATTAATATAAAAATGTGATTTGTCTGATATTTTTACTAACATATTTTGTTTAGTGAGGAAAATCTGAAACAGACCTTAGAGCTTTTAAACCATAGCAGAGTTCTTATTTGTATGAAGTTCATTATTAGCACCTTTGAGTAATTAATTTATTCAGTCAATTCTCAGTTGTATGTAGATGAATATGAGTTATGGAATCCACATGTATGTAATCCGAACGTTATTAATGAAACCTTTTAAAGGAGAGTGAATGGTAGTGGTCCTGACCAAGAAGGGCAGAAAGGGAGTTTATGGGGTATTGTTTCTAGAACACTACCTAGGTTAAGTGTGTTCACTTTGAGGTAAATCATTAAAACTGTACTGTTGTAGCCCTGGCTGGTGTGGCTCAGTGGATTGAGTGCTGGCCTGTGAACCAAAGGGTCACTCGTTCGTATTCCCAGTCAGGGTACATGCCTCGGTTGTGAGCCAGGTCCCCAGTAGAGGGCATGCAAAAGGCAACACACACACTGATGTTTCTCTCCCTCTCTTTCTCCCTCCCTTCCCCTCTCTAAAAATAAATAAATAAAATCTTTTTTTTTAAAGGTAGGAGGTCTTTAAAAAAAACTGTACTGTTGTAATTTCTGCACTTCTTTTTAGTGATTTTTCTATTTTAAAAAGGCTAATGTAAAAAAATTTTAAACTGAAAACATTACACGATAATAAGCTCCATGAAATTATGGATTTCTGTCTTGTTTAACACTGTATTTCCAATACCTAGAACCTGACACATAGAAAGTATTCAACACATATTAAAATAAGTTAATGGTTAGAAAAGAAATCCTACTATGCAAGGATAGAGAGCTTATATAAAAAGCAAAGCTCTCCCTACCTCACCTCTCCTTACCTCCACAATCCTGCTTTGCAGAGTGATTTACTTTTTAATACTTAACTTTCTCTTTTTTATTTTCCTGGGGGTTCTTTTCATATTGCCAAATATTGGGTTGGCCAAAAAATCCATACTTTTTTTCCATAAATAAAAAAAAAACATTTTTCATTTTTACCAGTAACTTTATTGATTTAGATATTTTCAGTATGTCCTCTATCCTGCTATTGGCTTCTAGTGGGTAGAGGCCAGGAATGCTGCTAAACATCTTGCAATGCGTAAGATAGTGCCACAGCAAAGGATTATTTCGCTAACATGTCAATAGTAGCAAGAAACTTCACAAACCACTTTTGACACATTTGATCCTTCATAGTGTATGTACCTTCTCCATACACTGCACAAATCTCTTTTTTATCTTTCTTGAAATAATAAAGCATAATGCACTGAAAATGTTGTGTATCTTCTTCCATGTTCAATATTAAAATGGCTGCACAAAAACTCACCAATTTTGATGTTTTTTTTCAATGCATGTTGATATGGCAGCTGTCACAATAGACTCTAATAAAATTGTTTCAAATGAGGTTAAAGACATCTAAGCATTACTAGAGACATTGTACGGAAAAAAGAGTTTTTAGCCAACCCAGTACTATGCTTATAACTCTTTTCTTAACTTATCAGTTATAGAAATTGTGTTCTTTCCATGAGACAAGGATTCAGATCACAGCACTACCACATCCCTTCCTTTCTCCTCCTAATATAGTAATAATCAGTGAGACCTTGGACCAATTTACAATTAAAATATTGAATTTTACATTTAATTTCTGTATCGTTTGCCTTCAATTTCTTTGGAGAAATATGAATATGAGTTCATAGTAGAGACTAATTAATAATGAAAAGATGCAATCCCTGAAATATCTGGATCTCAGGGGAAACGAGACTGGGATCAAGAAATGACAATGCAATCCAAACAAATGGATAGTTCCTTATATTTATCACATTAATAATCAAGAGTTGTCTTTGTAACTTCTCATGTGCAATTTTCTTAAGCTGGTCTATCTCAATATGGCAACAAAATCTGAAATCTTCCAAATAACACTATTTTATCAAAGAAAGAAATAATTTTAGAGGAAGATGCTCAGTTAGTCTGACTTATTTTTTTGCAGAGAGAAAATGAGACCCAGAGAAGTTAATGAAATTGCCTGGAGCCACACAGCTTGATCAATGGCACAGACTTTTTTTTTCTTTTGATTCTTACCTGAGGGTATGTTCATTGATTTTAGAGAGGAACAGGGAGAGACAGAGAAAGAAAGATGTCTATCAGCTGCCTCCCGTACATGCCCACAACCTAGGTATGTGCCCTGACTGGAGATCAAACCCACAACCTTTCCGGTGTATGGGATGGTGCTTCAACCAACTGAGCAACCTGTCCTGGGCCACAGTCTATTGATATGTTGTCTAGTTATTTACTTAGTCATTCAGCAAACTTACCAGGTGTTCTGAAAATAAAAAGTAAGATAAAGTCCCTGCCCTGAAAATATCTTCTGTCTAGAATGCATAAGAAGTCAAGAGAACATGGAGGGGGGCAGATAACTCTTTATGGGTAGATGGGGGAGAATGGAGGGAGAAATGGTGATGGCTGAACCATGCCTGAAGATTGTGCAGTTAGCACAATGGCTAAGAAAGCAAGGGCACTCCTCACACAGGGTGCACATATGCAGAGGCTGTCGGAGGGAAAACACAGTGGGTAAGGAACTGAAAACTGATGTGGATCATATGAGAAACAGCGGATGGCTGAAGAGCAAGGAAGGGAGGTGAGGAGTGCAGGAATCAGCTGGTGATGACAATGAGGTTCATTTCAGAAATATAAAGCTTGTGACATGATCAGACTTGCACTTTAGAAACCTGACCCTTATGCTAGAATGAAGGATGGAACAGAAGCAGGAGATAATTTATTAGGAGACAATGCAAAAATGAAACTAGAAATTCAGTGAGGAAAAAATGGATTCTGGAGATGAGGAGATGGCTGAGTTGATGGAACTTGCTGACTGACTGGAGGAAATAAGGGAGTGTACATGAAGAATAGGTTCCAAGATTTCTGGAGTGGGAAACCTACTGAGTGGACCATAGTGGGTAAATGATCGCATTCCCTAGTGTGCTGGGGTAGCAATTTGGTGACTGGGAATGATGATAAACTGAATATTCACATACTGATGGGGACATCTATATAAAGATACTTAAGTGCCTCAGCAATAAAATTACTGTTTCCTATGGCTCACCTTGAATAACTGGGCTCCTTCAGTTTAATATACATTTATTTAATATAGCACAACCGCCCCCACCCAAATCATCCACTTATTTGAAAATAAGATTAAAACCTCTTTAAACAACATGACTAACTCCTATTTGGCTATTCTAATGGACTTTCTAAGAGAAATAGTATACTTTCTCTGCTCATCATGACAAAGAACTTCAGGGTAAATGACTGGTAAGGTACTGTTTTAAAATAGTCAGGAAATATTAAAACGTTCTAAGTTGTGCTTGTTAACTTCAGTTATATGTCTAAAATGGGAAACTGGGTAAACACATGGAGAGAAACCGTAAAGACATTATTTCAAATGAATGTTATGATATGGCCTGAGAGAAAGGAAGTACACTAAATTGTCACATAGCATGATTCTGATTTTAATTTCCCAGGTATTTTGAAGTTTGCTTAATCACAACTGACTTCTAAAGTGTTTTCTGCCCTGGTCACTGTGGCTCAGTTGGTTGGTACATTGTCTTATAACCAAAACGTTGCTGGTTTGGTTCCCAGTCAGGGTACATACCTGGGGTACAGGTTCTATCCCTAGTCTGGGTACATAGGATCCCTGGTCTGGGCGGGCTCGGGAGGTAACCAATCAATGTTTCTCTCTCTCTCCCTTCCTCCCTCTCTAAAAGCAATGAAAAAAAAAAAGTGTCCTCAGATGAGGATACAATTAAAAATAAATAAAGTGTTTTCAGAACATGGAGAAAATGACCATTGTATTCAATTAATTAAAAATAGGATAATTCACAGTGAAATGACTGTAAAAAAGTTCTATTTAAGGGCAATTTCTCCCTTCCTCTTTCATTATGATCCGCCCATTCTTATCCATGATATACAGAATTCACCCTTTTCTCTGGAATTGATTCACTTTCTAACTATTTTCCTTTTTTACATTCAAGTCAATAATGACGTTCAAGATCTAATTTTATAGAGGACTTTCCCCTTAAACTTTTATCTATGCTTTCATTATCATTTGTTTTAACCAAATTTTTCAAGATTCATAGGTTTGAAACACAGAAACATAACACTTAACTTACATACCTTATCATATGTTAGCATAATAAATGCGTTAAATGAGCATGGTATGGAACTAGCTATATTTTGGGCTCATATTAATCCGTCTCCTACAAAAAGCATTTTCCCACGCCTTCTTGGTTGACTTGAAATTAGCAGTGTGAGTATATTTCAAAAAAATAATCTTTTCTATTTCCCATTTTATATTCAGTTTTAATTTTACATAAACCAATGGTTTTGTGTATTCCCTTAAGTACTTCCCTGAAATCTAACAGAACTATAATATATTAAGATTAATTTATATTCTTTACCTTCTTCATGTTTTTTCTTTTCTACTTTAAACTTTCTCTATATGAATAGCCAACTATACTCCTTCCATACTTCCACATCTTGATTTTAACTGCATGAGTCATAAAGGTGTTTGTAGTACACAGACAGCATTATAGCAGATGCTGTAAACTATAAGGGACTCTTCGCCTTTCGCCTTACCACCACACCTAGCCCCATTTATAAGAGAGAGACGCTGAAGTTTCTACATAAGTCTTGACGATCAAACACCAATAAATGGTTAAATCCTAGAAAATAAACCTATACCTAAGAACTGGAGACAAAGAAGTTCTTCAAATACCAATACAACATGAGTCAGGATTTCATGTTAAAACATTAATAAAATAGTCATTTCCTCCATTCCTAAAATTCTTGCCTTGGAAGGCATATTTTCTAAGACAATTAGGCAATTTATTTTCACTATTTAAATGAATTGCAGGCTTGGGTGTGGAACCAGTAGATAAATAAGTTGATTAAAGAGTTTGTCATTACTTCTAATTTTTTACTTTCACAATTGATATCTGTTAAATGGATTTTTGGAGGTAATGAGGATATGTATGCCCTGACACTGAAATGTAGTATAATGTTTAGTCCAAATGACATGACAAATAATAAAAAATAATTTTAAAAAATTTTTTTAAATAACTGCTATTTTGACAAACAAAATTCATTATAGCAATCAAATTGTTTTTTAAATGTTAATTAAAAAGATATGCTCAACTTTATGCAGATTTTGTATTTTTTAAGTTCAAGTTAGCAAAAATAAATTTCATCTACAAATGCTAGAGAACTTTGTGTATCAAAAGACTAAACTCTAAGAAAAAACCAATAGCTTTATTTTCCACTATAAAATGCATAAATTGTCCATACATTTTTTTTACTAGTATGGTAAAGATTAGAACAATGTTACAACTTTGTGTTTTTGCATACTTAATATTGCATACTGAGCTAAGTATGCAATAGATCACAGCAAAATTTATCATTCCCTGTGCTCCTCCCACAGGGAAGCCACCGTCAAGTTATTCGGATTATTTTTCCATTTTAGCTAACAAGCACCACTGTTAACTCACTTTCAGAGTACTTTTCAACAATGACACCTTTACAGGGTAGCTGTTACATAAATAAACATTTAGTTTCTTCCTCAATTTGTTGGTGACAACAAAAATGATTATACATCTATGCATTTGTATATAATTTTTAAAATTAACTTTTTAAACTTGAATGTTTGTTTGTAAGTGATGTGAAGACAGACCAGGGTCAGAACCAGAAGCAGGTGGACAGCAAAGCTGAGTGGACTGAAGCTGGAAGTTTTCAATAAAATGGTTTTGATTCTCCCTGGGGGCACAATGATGCCAGGACCCAGACTGTTAGCGCTCTTCTCTTCTCTAGTCCGGATGGTTTATTTCATTACATAGAATAAACGTTTATAGAGTTTCAAGGACAATTTTCTGAAAATGCTACAACTGAGTAGTAATCAACAAAACCCTGTCACGATGAGGCCCAGGTTTTATAGTGCTGCAAAATCGTTAAAGTAATGACAGTGGAAAGTACAGTAAATCTTGCTAACTGTCTGCTTGTTCCTGAGGTTTCCAGCTACTAGCTCCCTCCCCCCAACTTTGTATCGGTGAAAGGCATTTAAATCTAGATGTCATGACATATTTTTTTAAAATTTTTTGATTAATTTAGATAGGCTTTAACACTTTTCGGATTACAAAACAGTGCTTGTAACAGTTGTTTTTTGTGTTTTTTTTGAGTTACTAATATTGAAATTGATATTCAATACAGCTCAGAGAAATTCTAGCCTAGCCAAAAAGTGACATTTTAAAAAATTGTACAAATGCCTTTTATCTTTTCAATTACTTTATTGCCTTATTTGATGAGTGCCTTTAAAATTTTGAAACTAAAAGCCATTCTTTTTCCAGTTCATAAACTCCTCTTTCAGAATGAAATACTTCCCTTTTGGAAGGCACTAGCTACTTTTAAATAAATTACTTGTTCTAGTAAACTTGAGGTGTTCTTTACATAAGAATATAATGTTTAAGAGGTAAGAACTAGTTATTGGCTTCTTTCTTTCTAGAAGGCAAGGCAAAATCATGTAATTTTTGTTCCTTGCAGAAAACAGCTGCCCTTTTATAAACAAACAAAACAAAACTTACGTCACTCCTTCATTCAACAAATAGTTACTCATTGTTCAGTGTGCACCAATAAGCACAATGATAAGTGTCAGATATTTGTCCGTATAGACTAGATATGATTTTTTAAAAACTGGAACTATAGGATTTTGATTCTCTCATGTAGTTCTTTTTTTTCTCCTTTTTATTATTTTTTCATACTTAGCCTCTTCAAGATTAAGCCATATGGAATCTTTAACAGTCTTATTTAAAGCTCCATCAGTCAGAATTTTTTTCACATATTAAAGAAATTAAATTTATATGTAGTTTAAATATTTTAATTATCTGCTGAAAGTACCAATCATAATAAAGCTGGTTATAAGATTTTTGGCTTTATGGTGAAATATAAATGAAAAGTGATAAGCCAATCTGTAATGGGGAATTAAACCACCCATTTCACTATTCTAATTTCAAAACAGGCAACAAATTAAAGCAGATAAAACTTTTATTACTGATAATTAAATCTAATAATTACTACAGAAAATATGAGGAGAATAATTCATTGATTTCTTTTTAAATTCAAAATAATATTTTTATGATTAATATTCTAAATTAAACAAATATTCTCATCCATAATCTATATTCCTGAGTATTCCATAGTCTTTAAGAAATCACACCTTATATTACATACTTTGTGTAAAACTATTGGCTTTAAATTATTCATAGTGAAGCAATAAGATTTTATTTCACAATTTGTTTTCTAAACTATTAGCTGATTTACAAGGGTAGGTCTACCAACCGCATCTGAAAATATGAAAGTTAGCTTATTAATTTGCACTCAGGAACATCTCTAATACAACAAAAACCAAAGGCATAACGCAATTTTATCATCATAAAAAATACTACTACTTTAAAGTATCTAACCACTAAAGAACTATCACAAAGATAAAAGTTTTGGTTATGCACCCCTACTATTAATCCTACCAAATTACCTGGTTTTAATTATCAATCTTTTTTTTTTTTATTAAACACACACACAGTCAAGGAGCCAAGCTAACTTGCAAGACCATGCCACAAATCCAAACATTCCTCTCTGAGGCTGAATGCCTCTTGTTCTTCAAACCATCAAAGTCTCCTAGAGAGTGACGGGGTCAACTCAAAGGAGTACGTAGGCATCTGATGATTTATCTGCTCCCCTCTAAGAGCACTACAGAGAGTTCAGTGTTTGTAATGCAAGAGTGCAAATAAGAATTAATTCCCAGAAAGCAGGGGAAACTGCCTCAATGTGGTTTACTGGTCACCAGGAAAGCAGCTGGCAATTAACTCTGATCATACATGTAGAAACAGAAGATTTAAGTGTCCTCCAGCACTAAATTTCTACTCTTCCTTCTCCTCCTCCTCCTCCTCTTGCAACATGTAACAATTGCATTACCTTATATAATTCGTTGTACAAACAAAAAACTAATCAAGCAAACCAAACAACCTTCCTACCAAGTTCGGTAAATTAATCAGGAATTTTGTGTAGCCATTGATTCTTACATATTCATTCCTGATGATGTGATTCTTGTTCAATCCACAGAGAAGGGCAGAATCTCAATACTGACTCTGCATTTCCAGAAATACTTTCTACCGCAGTTGTCTCTACGCTCAGAACAGGGCGTCTACTATTAAGTTCTGAAGGAGATGATATTTTGACTATCAAAAATCCATATGGAAACTCAGGTTTTTAAAAATATATTGTTTTAAAATGTCAACTACTACTGTTCTTTCTTCTCCCAAGTTCAAACTAATTGAAGGTTGTAAAGTAACCACTTCCCCGCAGAAGCCAGAACTTTCACCTCTTCTGAATAGGGGAATACCTCTCATTAATTAGGTAAAAAATAAGGTCTTGGGGATTGAACTAGAGTCCCAGATTCCTGTAGCCCCCAATTCCTTTCCTAGACCTCCTATTTACCACAATGAGTAGTACCTGAAAGCCAAGGTAGTACTGTAACTTCGTTTATTATCTAGAAATCTAAAAGCAGGAGCAAAAACAGCCTGAGTGAATATGAGTTTCTCAAACTACCTTCAATTTGTGCCAAGGAACATGACAAGAGAATTATGAGGATTATGGTCACTAAACCTGAAGTTCTGCCTATTCCCAATTAATTGAGCTTTTACCAACTGCAAGCCAGTCATCACAGATGATCTTGTTTAAGAGGTAGAAGAAGGAAGTACAAAGATCAAAGTAGTGCTTACAAAGGGGAACAACTATTTTAGTATTTGTACTCCAGTATTTACTAAGTGGGTTTGAAAAACAGGGGCATTTATTCAGCCCATGTGAATGTCAACTGTAGAATATAAAATAAAACTGAAATTTCAAAATAAAAATATAAATTTTCAAATTGCCACCAATCCCTAATTGGATTGTATTTTCTTTAAGAAGTCTTTCAAACAGGTTAGAAGTGGTTTGCTCTTCACAGCAAGATTTCAGTGCTACATAAATCTACACACAATGAGTCTTCCTTTGTGTTCACATTTGTCCAGTAGGCTGTGGCCCACAAAGACATTTTATCTAAACAAGTTCCAGAGAAAATTGAGGAGTTGCAGGTATATCTATATGGATGAATAATTTCAGCAGATTTCATGTTTCCACTTATATATATTCTTCTCACCTTAGCAATTTAATTACATAATAAATGTAAATGGTTACAAGAAACAAATCTTCATTTTTTCCTGGGTTCCCAAGTTCATAAGCTCAAAAAATATTTCACTTTAAATCATTTATATAATTTCTTTAGTGCATCAAACTGCAAAAGAATTCATCTTTTAGAAAGTACAATATTAAAATCAGGAAAACAACATACATCAGCTAAAGGCTTTATGTTAATCAAGTATCCCTTTTAAAGTTTTAACAAACAGTGCAATTTAAAGTACTAAAAAAATACTCAGTTGACATATTTTGCTAGGAAAATAAGCACTAATTATCTTGATCCCAAGGTTTAGTGTTTACCAAAGATCACCAGTATGTAGAAGAACACTTGTATTTCAGAGCTATTAAGTGTTTTAGTAATACCAGTCATTTTCTCAGCTTATGGGCTTTGTGACAAAATCTTTAAGTTTAAATATAGTTATTTAATAAGCTGCAATGCTGAAACACCCTACCTAACAAGTCCATGAAAACATCTTAAATCTTGATAATGAGATACTGTATCATTAAGTCCCATTTAAGTTTCAGGATAGACCAATAAATCAGGGCAAGCAACACCATCGGTGTTTATTTTTAAAGACCGTAAGAAAACTTGTATTCAGGCTAGGTTTTATTTACATCATTATTTTTGTTTTAGAGGTGATGCACAATACACGGTACCGTTGTTCAAGTGTTCTACGTAATCGGAGTGTCTAAAAAGTGCTTTAAGTAGGTAATGTCTTTCCCTTATTAAATGCCAGGCCCTGCAGGATCAGTATCAAGCCCTCCTTATTTTGAAAACTAATGTACAGGACCTATATAGTAGGTGGATATATCATGTCCTGGTTTTTTTGGTGGGGGGTGTTTTCTGTGTATGTACATGTTTTTGCATGTGAGTGAAGTGGGGTTCTTTTGAAGTAGGGACCAAGGTATAAGACTATCCTATTCAATCGAGGGTGCTGGGGAGGTCTTTCCTTGCCGAGAGGACTGCCAGGCACTTCTGCTTTCATTTCATGGAACGCCCTTAGGTGAAATCTGGTTCAGCACTGCACCAACCACCTTCCCCTCTCTCCTCCGAGCCCAAGAGCACCTCAAGCCATCCCCCAGCAAGGGGTGGGGGTGGGGATTTTTAAAAAGTTAGCCAGAGTTCCCCTGCGGGTCCCGTTCCCGCCTGGCCGCGGGACGTGCAGAGAAAGGAAGGACAGCCCAGGCAGCGCGGCCCTCGGGTCGACCGGCCCCCGCCAGGTCCGGATGTGCCTTTCCCCGGGTCGCCAATCCTAAGTGCCTCTCAACTCCTGTCAACCTCCTCCTACCGTGTAGCCTCGCAGTTAGTGCAGGGACGAGGAAGTCCGAGCGGGGCTGAAGGGGTGCGGGGCGGGAAGGTGGCGGGACTCGGGCCGCAGGTCCCCGGCGTGGCCCCTTCTTGCCCGAATTTGCCTTACCCTGGCGGCGAGTCGGCGCTCGGCCTCCCTGTGCCTGCGGGCACCCCTCCGGGCCGGCGCGGGCCTGGGGGCCGGGGAAGGAGCAGGTCCGCGTGCGGGTCCGGTGGGGTCGGTTCCGGGGGAGCGGGCGCGCTGTCTCGCCGGGCCGGGCCGGGCCAGTCAGTGCCGCGCCATGTCGCAGCGCGGGCGGAGGGAAGCGCGGGGCTCGCTGGGGCCGGGCCACGGCGGCGCCGCCTTCCCGGCCGCGGCGGCTCTGGCCTGGGCTGCGAGAGGCTCTGGGAGCGGGGCCGGCGGCGGGGCGCAGGCCGAGGGCGGCGGCGGCGGCGACGAGAGGACCGACGGACGGGAAGGGCAGGGGAAGCTGTCAGCGCGTAGCCGGGCTGCTCCGGTGGCGAAACCTCCTCTTCCTGCCCTGGCTCGCTGGTGCACTTCTCTGTCTTTCTCTCTTGCTCACTCTCTCACTTCCTGGCTGGAAATTCCCACTGACGTCGAGAGAGAAGACAGACGGACACACGCGTGCACGCCGCGGGGGCGGGAGGTGGGGTCGCCGCCGGGGGTGGGGAAAGCCCGCACTTCAGGGGCGCCCGACGCCCGCAGACCCGCCGCCCAGCTGGGCTCCCGCCCCTCGGGGACGCTACGGAGCGGAGGACGAAGAGCGCGCGGTCTGCGGCCGGGACGTCAGGGTCCCCAGCAGAGCTCCCTTTCCCAAGCTGCGCTCCCCAAGTCCCGAAGGCTGGAGCGAACGGGGCCGCCCCCTGAAGACCGTGCGGGGTCACACTGTGCTGGGAAGCAGGCAGCACGGGATGTAGAGGCGGGCGGTCCGGAGTCCCTCAAGGACAGGCCCAAGCATCTGGAGGGAATGTGGGGCCGTCGTGGTGCCAAACATGCCATGTATAAAAATAAATCTCACCTGTATGTTCCCTTTAAATTGCCTCATTTACACCCAAATCTCGTTACAGATTAAACTGGAATTTCTACGTAATGACTGATTTCTTTCCAGTAAAGTCTGAACATCTTCTGGGCTTGGGTGAGGCCTTAAATCTCCTGGTTATGACTGATTCCTGGTTATGACTGATTTTGAACTGTCATCTACAGGGCCTTGTTAGGCCTTTATGATAATTACTGTGGCTAGAATTATAGTGATGGTGGTAAAAATGGTTTTGGTCCACAGCTCGTAAAGAAACATTGATTCTGCATAAGGGAGTTTTTCTCTTTTTCTGCAGAGACCACTATTAAAAC
Source organism: Mormoops blainvillei (assembly GCA_004026545.1). NCBI lineage: Eukaryota > Metazoa > Chordata > Mammalia > Chiroptera > Mormoopidae > Mormoops > Mormoops blainvillei. The sequence continues at coordinate 184,395 of PVJD01001118.1, forward strand.
GTGCAGGCAGGCCTGTCAGTGATCATTATTCACTAGATTTGAGCTGCTTTACGTGCCAGGCACTATACTAGACTAGGGCTAGGGATACCTTGAAATAGGTTAGCGCCCAAATAAGAAACCTTGAACGGATATTTTAGAGTTTATTATCTCACTTCTGAGTTCAGTGACCACTACTCACTTTAAAACATCAGTAATCAAGCGATCACCAGGCAGGGTGGCTGACAGCGGGTTGCCCCTCGCAAGTTTGCCACATTCCTGTTATGCCTCCCCCTTTCCCTGCCCCTTCCCTCCCCAAGGTTATAAGGATCTTGGTGGATGTTTGGCAGAGGAGAGGAGAGGAGATTTATTTATTCCGCCTGGGGTGAGTCTCTGCAGCGACCTTGGGAACAACCAACAATCTACCTTTAAGGGATTTGATTTAGCTCCCAGGGGCAGAGGACTTAAACAGACTGAAGACAATGATTTTTAGAAATCATGAGTTATTATGTGTGGGACATTATTAGAAAATATGCCAATACTATATTTTAGTAGATTAATATATAGTTTATATAAAGTGATTTTTGCCATTGACATGACTGTAAAGAGTACAAACTCCCATGAAACAGCAAAGTATTAGGGGAGTGGTTTTCTTTCTTCATGGGGCAAGTATGAGGATTCACACTCTTCATTCAGGGTTGGGGGAGTGAGTACCCCTTTGCGGAAATAATGGATAGACAAGGTTGGAGTGTTAAAAGAGTAGAATCAGAGTGATGTATTTTGGGAACAACAATAAAAGAATGTTAATTAGTGAAAATGATTAAATTTCAAATTCAAAATTATCCCATAGAATGGACTTAAAATCAAGGGTCGGGTGGGTGTTAAGCAGGTGTATTTAGTTTCCTAAGGGTGCCTAAAAAAACTACCACAAACTAGGTGGCTTAAAACAATGGGAATTTATTCTCTCACAGTTCTGGAAGGGCAGAAGTCAGAAATCAAGGTATCGGCATAGTCATGCTCCCTCTAAAAGCTCTAGGAAAGAGTCCCTTCTTGCCTCTTCCTAGCTTCTGGTGGCTCTCAGCAATACCCGGTGTCCCTTGGCTTTTAGCTGTGTAACTCCAGTTTCTGCCTCTGCCTTCACATGGCTTTCCTCTCCATGTCTCTCCTGTGCCTCTATGTCCAAACCTCTCTCTTCTTTCTCCTATTAAGATACCAGTCTTTGGACTTAGAGTCCACCCCAACCCAGTGTGACCTCATCTTAACTTAATTACTCTGCAAAGGCCCTATTTCCAAATAAGGTCATGTCCACACATATACAGGGTTAGGCCTTGAACATATCTTTCTGGGGAACACCATTCAATGCACTACAGCAGACAAAACTATAGAAGCCCCCCACTGACTCTTTTTGGCTCCCCAAGTAACCTTCCTGTATCCTTGCTTTGTACCCCAACACTTGCTCTTTGCCTGCTCTCTGGGATGTTCCTTACAAATGCATCCACCCTAATATGTCAGAGGGCATTTGCCGCTATCAGGCATTAATGAAAAAAAAAGCTTTAATGTGGAATTTCAGGCATCAAGATTACAGAAAGTTGTGTTATGTTTATCACTAAACCTTTGAAATCACACAAATTTCCCTTTTCCTAAAGCTGAGTATTAGAATGTCAGTGTCCAGAGAATTCTGAGATTGGGATCTATATAGTGCATACATTGACAATGAGAAATTACACAGTGTGTGAAGGCAATTCACAAATACAAACTCATACACCTGAGACTTGTAAATCCTTAGGCCAATCTTGGGGATAGAACAGGATTCAGTTGTATTTCTGTAAAGGGCACAACCTGCTTTGGGGTCGTGAAGTCACCTCAAAGTGCCTAGAAACACCCAGGTCACAGCTCTTGGCTATGGGAGCCAAGATGAAAAGATTTCTCTAAACTCGAAATCAGATTAGAGTTGAAATCTTGGTTTTGCCTCCTATTATCTGTGTAACTTTTCCCAAGTAATATCGTTGTATCAGTTTTCAGTTTCCTTGCCTATACAATAAGCATAACATTATAGTTAGCATCATAAGCTGTATAAAAGCTTTACACAAAGTTTTACATTTTACATGTTGTATTGCTATGGTCTGAATATTTGCATCCCCCCTCAAATTCACATTTTGAATTTCTAGCCCCCTAAGGTGATGGTACTAGGAGGTGGGGCCTTTGAGAAGTGATTAGATCATGAAGGCAGAGCCCTCATAATTGGGATTATTGCCCTTGTAAGTGAGACTTGAGATCTAACTCCCGCCTCCTTCCATAAGAGGATACCGTGAAAAGTCTGTAACCTGAAAGAGGGCTCTCACCAGATTTTGCTGGCGCCCTGATCTCAGGCTTCTAGGCTCCAGAATAAACTTGTGTTGTTTATAAGCCTCCAGGTGTACGGTATTTTGTTATAACAGCCGAAGTTAGCAGATTAAGACGTGTATGTATGCATATATATTAACAACATATGTTGTATTATAAATGTTACATGATAACAATCCTATCTCACAAAGATAAAGAGACAAAGGAGAGATAAAGAATTTAAAAGGCCAAACAAATGCAAACAGTTATTGTAAGAAAAGAGACTTGAGATTAATTGCCTTAGGGGACAGAAATGTTCACACTGTTGACCACTGGGACACACACTCATCCCTATGGTATCTCTCCTCACTGGTAGTGAAGTATTTCATCACACCCTCATTAGAGCTCTTGCCGTATTCTGTCTCCTGCTTGTAGTTAGCAGTTCTTGTTCAGGGAGCACTCAATTTAGCTTCTGTTAAATGGTTAAAAAAAACACACACACACACAGAAGATGCAATCTCTGTTCATAAAATCAAAGCCAGAAAGAATGACCCCTTATATAATAGCCAGGACAAAAGCAATTTGTCCAATGGATCATATCAGCAAAAGTAAAACCAACAGGAGAGGACAAAGAAATCATCTTCCTCTTAAGATTACATGGAGAATCCAGAATGTTATTTCTTTGGAAAAGAAGACACACTGAAATGAGGCAGCACTGGTGTTCTAAATACTGGCATCTTTTCAATCAGTTCAAATGAATATTTATACACTACCATCACTGCCTTCAAAGAGTCACAGAACATGAAGGAGTTCATGTAATTCTAGTCCTGGGCAGAGTACAATAAATGTCTTCATGGAGGTTGAATCTAATGCTTAGGTATAGGTAGGGAGAGAGACCACAGTGCTTGCATCATGGCTGATTGGTAAGATTTCAGTCTGTGGAATCAAGAGTTACCTTCAGATTTGAAGCCGGTGCCTAAGTGCGCCCTTCACAGAAATTAATTCACTGCTCTACTGTTCTTTATAAGCCATCAAGTCTGTAGTATGTTGTTATAGCAGCCCCAAGTAGCTGTGTGACCCTGAACAAGGTACGTAACTGCCCTAGCCCCCTTTTTCTCATCTGTAAGGTAGGATGTTAATTACACACACCTCATAGTGGCATCGTAAGGGTCAGATGAGATAACTTGCGTGAAATACTGACCAAAGTGCCAGATGCTCAGGTAACTTGCATTTGTGTTCTTTATTATTATTAATACTGTTGTTTCTCTAAGGAAAAACTTGATGAAGGAGATAGGATTTAGTGGATACAATATAAAGGCAAAATGATCAGATGAAAGAAAACCAACACATGAGAGGTAATGAAACTTAAATGCATGATGTCTGGGTTTAAAATAGTTTGTAACAAAAAGACTTAGAAAGTGGAGGTGTATGTTGTAATTATGAATGTAAAAAAATCTAGATTTTTTTCCAGACACCCACCAGCCAACATTTTTTGGGGGTCTAACATCACCTCTCTAAAACACCTTCATAACACTTAAAATATGTTCCATAAATAATAAAGGAGTTTTAAAAAAGGCCAATTGTTCAAGTGTAAACTAAGGGCCTGATGGAAAGAGGGGCAATACATATTGTTTCACCAAAGAATTGGCCATAAAAGCATATCCCATACATGGGGAGACTCAGGAAGAAACAGATGGGATGGGAGAACCAGGACTTGAACCTACATTCAGGAGGCTAAGATGCAGGTGGAGGGAGAGAAGTTGCAGTTAGTGGCAGGTATGAAAGTCCTGGAATTTATCCTAAGAATTTATGGGAATACGACACATTTGGTTTTTGACAGTATAAGTATGATAGGCTCAGTGAGATGAAATGGCTAATGTTCAATTGGAAATTCAAGTCTGATGTTCGGAGAGACATAATGTTGGAGATCTAAACTGAGATATAACTGCAAAGATGTGGTAGCTGTCATGAGAGTATTTATAAAACATTACTGACCATAGGGATTTGGAAGAGAGGGGGACCAAGAACAGAAGTTTGATGAATAACTTCATTTTTGGGATTGATGTGTGTGTGTGTGCGTTGGGTTTGGGAGGAGAGATGCTTAAAGATCCCTGAGGTGCCATCAAAGGAGAAAGGCTTAGAAAGTCAGAGAGGAGAGAGTTTCAAGGGTAGAGAGTGTTCGACCATGTCTAATACTGCGGACAGTTTCTAAAAGGTGAGGATGAGAAGAGAGGGCTGAATTTGGGAATTATGAAATCCTAAGTATGGCTGCAGGGGTGGTTGTGCAGCTAAGGGAAGAAGCCACTCCGCACTCTACTCGCCTTGCTCACTCTCTTTGGAAGAAAAGAAAAACTTTGTTCATTTTCAAAATGGTACCAACAGCAGGGGCTGCGGTCCTAGGTTACTTTTGTTGGAGGAGTTTCAACATAATGGTGAGAACCAAGAACCAGATTACAGGGGGCTGACAAGTGAATGTGCAATGGAAAAGTGAAGGCAATAACTGCAAAAGAATCTCAGGAAGAATTCGGAGGGGAAGGAAGGAAAGAGAAGTTGGTGTGAGTCTGCATTTATTTGACTAACATTTATGGAGTGCTTGGTTTAAAGGAAGTCTGGAAGGGTGGTGAGATTGTTTAATGAGTTAATTGAATTAGTAAGAGAAACAGGATTAACAAAGGAGCAAGGTGCCAGAGGAAAAGAGAAGTGGGATGTGTGGAGGTCTCAATCTAGGGGAAGGAAGAGGGGGACAACTCTGCCTGTGTGAGATGTGAGGAGAGAGAATGAAAAGAAACAGACACTCTGAGAAAGAGGAGATTAGGTTCTAATTATGAGCTGAAATGCACTCAACCCAAACCAAAAATAACTGTTAGGGAGTGTTTGTTAGGACTGCCATAACAAAATACCATAGGCTAGATGGCTTAAACATTACAAATGATTTTTTCTAACGATTCTGGAGTTTATGAGTCTGCAGACAAGGTGTCAGTTGGGTCGATTCCTTCTGAGGGCTCTCTCCTTGGCTTGTTGATAGCCTTCTTCTCCCTGTGTCTTCCCCTGGGTTCCTGGGTGTGTCTGCATTCTAATCTCCATTTTTTTGTTAAGGATGCTGAATTTTGGGATGATACAACTCAGCCCATAATAGGAATATCTTCTACTGATTTGCATGAAGACACAGAGTGGGAGGAACAACTCTTCCCATTTTGACCAGGACTCCCCCAGTTTTAGCACAGAAATCACTTTGTCCAGGAAACCCTCAGTCCCCAGTAAATCAGGGTGATTGTTCAGGCTATGTGAAATCAACAAAATTGGTTTGACTGAAATCAGACTGGCTAGCAGGCATCCCATTGAGACAACTGCTAATTACTTGTTTTTATGGAAGGGGCTTCTGTCTTCTGTGGCAACAAGAGAGCTTCTGGGAAATCCAGGCTTATATGGCTCTTACTTGTTGTAATCACAGGAATAGAGGGAAGGATGTGGGCAGGAAAAAAAAAAAAGCGATGACTATATCTTTCAAAGACTGAGATACGGATGTTAAATTTTTCTGCAACTGTGCTACTCTACATTTCTCCTTTTCTCCTAATAATTTTTGACTATATATGTTGATGCTACTTTAGTCAGTGCATGAAGGTTTATGATTTTTATAACATCATGCAGTGTAGTATGTATGATAAAAATGACCTTCTTTTTAACCTTTTAATATTTTGAAACTTGATATCCACATTATCTGAAATTATTAATCTCATCTTTTTTTCAGTTTGCCTTATCAATCTTTGCCCATCCTCTTATAAAATTTGTGTTTTGTTTTAGAAGTTCCCTTTGAAAGCAGCGTAGAGATACTGTTTTTTAACTTCCTTATTTGGCAAAAACTTTGTATTAATTAGGAAATATAACTCATTTAAATTTATTACCCAAACTAATATGTTTCATCTTCCTTTACTATCTTGGGTTATGGTTTTTTTACAGGTTTTTATACCACTTCCTCTGTTTTCTGTCATTTGTTGTTGGGGTTGATTTTATCTTTTGCAGATTTGGAAGATTTCAATCCAGTTTTAACTTTTTTTTGATACTTAGTGTTTAAAAAACTTTCTTTTTCATTCTTTACTAATTTCCATATAAGATTTAAAAAAAATCTTTTTACATTCATACATTAAATCCCAATTAACATTCTTCTCACTGATTTGCAACCTTTATTCATATTACCTGGACATTTAGACTCACATTATTATGATTTATTTTTATATGTAATTTTCACATTATTTTCTTTTAAGATTAATTTCTGACATTTGTTTTCATTTTGCAGAACCAAATACACAACAATTATTAACACCTAGTGTGATAGTTAATTTTATGTGTCCACTTGGCTAGATCACAGGGCGCCTGCATGTTTGGTTAAAAATTAATATGGGTAGGTCTGTAAGGGTGTTTCTGGAAGAAATTAACATTTGATTCAGTAGACTAAGTAAAGCGGATTGCCCTCACCAATGTGTGTGGGCCTCATTCAATCCACTGAAGGCCTGAAAAGAAGAAAAATGTTGAGTAAGAGAATTTGTTCCATTTGCCTGATTATTTTCAAGCTAGGACATCAATCTTTGTTTTAGAACTAGAACTTGTGCTGCAGCTTACATGATCAGCTTTCCTGTTTCTCACGTCTTAGAACCCAGATTGGAACTATACCATTGGCTCTCCTGAGTCTCCAGTTTACAGACTGAAGGTCATGGGACTTCTCGGCCTTCACAACCGCATGAGCCAATTCCATATGAATATATACATATTCATATATATATATATATCATATATATAATAGGAGATCTCATGTTGGTTTGGTTTTTCTGGAGAAGCCTGACTAATATACCTAGTTTTATGTTTGAATTATTTCAATGCATAAGCCCTTTTATAGAATATTTTACATGTTTTAAAATTTTTATTGACTGCATAGTCATCTGAAATATGTTCTCAAGTACAGTGATTTTTTTTCTTTTTCTTTTTTTTCATTATTGTTCAAGTACAGTTTTGTCCATTTCCCCCCGCCACTCCCCCCACCCCTCCCATCCCCTCCTCCCACCCTAGATCCCACCTCTCTTTGTCCATGAGTCCCTCATATATGTTCCTTGACCACCCTTTCCCTGTTTCCCCCATCTTCCCCTACCCCCCTCCTCTGTTCACTGTCACTTTGTTTTTCAGTGTCTCTGGTTACACTTTACTTGCTTGTTTGTTCTGTTGATCAGTCTCCACTTACAGGTGAGATCATATGGTATCTGTCTTTTACCCCTGGCTTATTTCTCCTAACATAATACTCTCCAGATCCATCCATGCTGTCATGAATGGTATGAGCTCCTTCTTTCTTTCTTTCTGTTGCGTATTATTCCACTGTGTAAATGTACCACAGTTCTTTGATCCACTCATCTACTGTTGGGCACTTAGGTTGCTTCCAATTCTTGGCTATTATAAATTGTGCTGCTATGAACACTGGGGTGCATAGGTTCTTTTGAACTGGTGTTTCTGGATTTTTAGGATATAATTCCAGCAGTGGAATTGCTGGGTCAAAAGGCAGTTCCATTTTTAGTTTTCTAAGGAAACTCCACAGTTTTGCACAGGGGCTGCACCAGTCTACATTCCCTCTGACAGTGCACTAGGGTTCCCTTTTCTCCACAACCTCGTCAGCATCAAGTACAGTAATTTTTTAACAAAAAGCATGTCGATGGTGTGTTTTCTGAGCCACTGTATATATTTTTAAGTGCCTTCATGTAGTCTTTGCAAATAAACAAAAACTTGAGTGGATACAGAATTCTTAAGGCACAGTTTTATCCACTTAAAATTCTATAGAAAAAATTCATTGTAAACTGGTATTTACTGATATGTGAAAGAAAATGTTCAAGTCAGCTGACTTTTGTTTCACAGGTAAAAAATAATAATTATTTATTTCCAATAATTATTTTAAATTTTTAAAATTCTTTATCTTTAAAATGGAAGTTTGGGTCAAGATATGCTTCTCTCTGCTAATTTTCTTTGGAACATATTAAGTCTTTTAAGCCAATATAATGTTAGGGTTTCTTTTATCTGGTCAGAAAAGCATTTGTTGGTTGGTTGCTTGGTAGTTTGTTCACTTTTAATTTTTAATCTTTAAAGTTTTGCTTCGCTGATTTTCTACTCTGAAAATTTATAATTTTATATATGGATCATTGTTCTCCATCTTTGATACCTACCATCTTCTCTTCCATATTTTTTATTCTGTCCTTGTAACATGGAAAACCTTTTTCAAGTAACTGCTACATTGTTGATTAATTTTTTTGTTAATCAAGTCTGCCCTTACTGATTGCATTGTTGATTTTAATTCTTCTTGATTTTCCATTTTCTTGACAATGTCCTGATCTCAGGCAGTTGATTTTATCTCCAACATGTTTCTCCAGCATATTTCATACTACTAACTCGTTAGGCTAATTTGTATTCTCTTTTTTGGATTTATGTTGCAATTTCATAAAGGCTATCTTTCCTGGCATTTTAATGACTATGCCAAAAAGTTTTCCAAAACATTGTCCTGGTTCCAATAGCGAATTATTTTCAAAATACGCAATCCCTCTGAATCTCCAAGGAAAAAAAAATGACTTCTTGTTTTGATTTTTGTTTGAAAGCTCTTATCATTTTTTCCCTAATTCCACTGAACAAGGAGGACTTTTTTTCAGCTCTTATAAATTCTAACAGTCAGTGTCTTGCTTGTCCATGATCCTACCTCAATCTCTTTGGAAACATTAATAAAATTCCCTTCTGTGCTCTTTTTGGGAGGCAACTTCATATGCAAATGTACTGGTTTATTCTTCTTATCTCAAAGGCTTCAGTTGGGGTCTTCTCAGACTGCCAATTCCTTTGACTCTTTTCTCCCATTCAATACACAAAATTCACAGCCCAAAGTTCTCCGAATATCTACCCTAATTCATTATCTCTCAGAACTACATTTCTCTGTATATAATGAGCCGTATGGTTCTCACTCCCACATGGCCTGGCATAATCACCAAAAGTCCATATATCCTGTCTTGTTGTTTCTAAGTGTTTATATAAAGGTTTCAGTTTCAAAATGGATATATAAAAACCAAATGGAACAGGAAGGAGGCTGGGATCAGAGTAGGAACAATCCTCTGAATGTCTCAAAATAACACCAACTTATAGGCCAAGCTGTTAACAGTGCCTTTTCCATACAAATGACTTGTCTTGGCTCATGCTTCAGATCTTCCTAAATCCTCTCAAACAAGCAGCAATTGCCTTCAGCAAGCTTCCATACTTCTTATTAAGTGGCCTCAGGCCCACCTCTAGCAACAGCTGGCCTTAGCTCACAGCCTGGCCACACTTGGGCAACTTCAAGCCTGGCACGAGTAGCAGCCATCAGCAGATTGCTCTGTAGCTTATGCCAAGTGGCCCCAGATAGAACACAGGGGGTGGATGACCTTGGTCTGAACCTCCCGGCTAACCCCAGAGCTTGCGTACCTGGTGGACAACTATAAACCACATTGAAACAACACTACCCAACTACGAGGTCTGTCCAGAAAAAGTCCAATCATTGTTAATATAATGAGAATGGTTTGCGTGAGATGGGTGTAACCTGGCAGCCAAGGAGAGTGGAATGTACATGCGTGAACAATGACAATTTCACTGTACTAGTCAGTGGGAGCAGTAAACGCCATTCAGTGAGCATGTGTACTGTGTGGCCATCACATTCAAAATGAGCAAATAGAGCAACAAATCTGCATCAAATTTTGCATTAAGCTTGAACATTCCTCTGCAGAAACTACTCAGATGATTCAGAAGGCCGCAGCTATGGGCAACTGGTGATTGGCAGCTTCATCACAACAATGTGCCTGCTCATGCATCACGTCTTGTGTAGAGTTTTTCGGCAAAACATCAAATCACTTAGGTGTTCAGACTCCCCTACTGCCCTGATTTGGCACCCTGTGACCTCTGGCTTTTCCCAAAACTAAAATCACCTATAAAAGGGGAGCGATTTCAGACCATCAGTGAGGTTCAGGAGAATAAGACAGGATAGCTGATGGCAATTGGGAGAACTGTATGAGGTCCCTACTTTGAAGGGAAGTGAGGTGTCATTGTCCTAGGTATAGTGTTTCTTGTATCTTGGATCTTCTCCAATAAATGTCTCTATTTTTCATATTATGTGGCTGGATACCATCTGGAAAGACCTCCTACCTCCACAGGCAACACACTCAAGGGGCAGACTCAGTGGGCACCAGAGCCCTGCTGAAGTAAGTCCTGTTATGTGCAGTGGGCTCTGGCACAGGTGATCTTCCACAGAGGGCAGAGGTTGGTGGTCAGTGGTCACAGTCAGTCCTTGCAGTTGATGGCCTAGGTAAATCCCTCTCATTGACCTGCCAACAGCAATCAAGACTCAACTATAAGAGGAGGGTGTACTCAGCCCATATGAAGGGCACACCTCAAGTACCCAACTTGAATGATAGGGAAGGCTGTGCCACTGGACCCTAGAGGACACCTACTACATTAGGACACACTACCAAGACAGGGAGCCAGAGTAGCCTTACCTAAAACATAAAAACAAACACAGGGAGGCTGCCAAAATGAGGAAACAAAGAAATGAAAGAGCAGAACTCTAGATAAATAACTAAACAAAATGGAGATAAGCAGTCTTTCAGAAGCAGATCTCAAAACACTGATGTTACAGATGCTCAAGGAACTTAGTGAGGGTGTCAATAGCATAAAAAATATCCAGTCAAAAATAAATCATACACCAATTGAAATAAAGAACAATTTACAGGGAATCAACAGTAGAGTGGATGAAGCTGCAAGGAGAAAAACAACCAATCAGAACAACAGGAAGAAAAAGGAATCGAAAAAAGCAAGGATAATGTAAGCAGCCTCTTCGAGTGCACCAACATCTGCATATTAGGGGTGCCAGAAGGAGAAGAGAAGGAGCAAGCAATTGGAAACCTATTTGAAAAAATAATGAAAGAAAATAGCCCTAATTTGGTGAAGGAAATAGACATATAAGTCCAGCAAGCACAGAAGAGTCCCAAACAAGATGGATGCAAAGAGGCCCACAGGAATTAAAATGCCAAAGGTTAAAGATAAAGAGAGAATCTTAAAAGCTGCAAGAGAAAACAAGTTAGTTACCTACAGGGGAGTTCCCATAAGACTGTCAGCTGACTTCTCAAAAGAAATTTTCCAGGCTAGAAGGGATTGGCAAGAAATATACAAAGTGATGAAAAGCAAGGAACTACAGCCAAGATTATTCTACACAGCAAAGCTCATTTAGAGTCAAAGGGCAGATAGAGAGATTCCCAGACAATAAAAAATTAAAGGAGTTTATCATCACCAAATGATTATCATATGAAATGTTAGCGGGACTTAAGAAAAAGAATAAAATCAAAACTATGAACAATAAAATGGCAATAAATACATATCTATCAACAACTGAATCTAAAAAACAAGCCAAGCAAACAAGCAGAACAGAAGCAGAAGCATAGATACGGAGAATATTTTGATGGTTCCCAGAGGGAAGGAGGGTCTGGGGGCATGGGTGAGAAGGTGAAGGGATTAAGAAGTACAAATTGGTAGTTACAGAATAGTCATGGGAATATAAAGTATAGTATAGGAGAGGAAGCAGCCAAAGAACTTAAATGCATGATCCATAGACATGAGCAATGGTGTGCAGACTGCCTGAGGGAGTGGGGGGTGCTGGGTGGACGGGAGTAAAGGGGGAAAATTTTGGACAACTGTAATAACATAATCAATAAAATATAATTTTTTGGAAACAATAATACTTGTATTATAGTGGGACCATCCTCCTGACTTGTTATCCATTGGTCCAGAGTTCATTATTTTTTTAAGAGGGGAGCAAAGCATAGGTTTCTCCACCTACTTTCAAGGTAGTAAGTTTGTTCCATTGTAAGAGAATAAATAGCAAAAAAACAAACAAATCAAACTACCTACACTGGTCATGAATTGTGAGCATGACTGTCAGTTGCAATTATTCTTTGAATAACTTTTAAAAAAACAGCTGTCAGGCTTAATTTTCATTGCAATGAGTGTTCATTCTTTTCCGTGTCTTCAGAAATATCTTTGTAAAGAATTCGGAAAGTTACTGAAAAACTATCTGCTAGCCAGATGCCATTTAAATTTAAGATAGTAGTTCAATATTTAAAGTAATATTAAAAAAATAATTCATTTTATGTCTTTTTCTTGTTATCATTATTGTTATTGTTGTTGTTATGGAGCAATAATAACAGTTATCACTTGTTGAATGTTTATTATCAGGCAGGTACTGGAGAGCACTTTGCATAAACTTTTTCTGATCCTCATGACATTAAAAGATAATTACTACTCACTTTACTTTTCATAAAAAATATTGACATTCAACGAGTTTTAAGTTATTTGCCTAAATTATCCTGCTCATAAGTTGGAGCACAACGATTCACAGTCAGATGACTTTGATTCCACACTCTCAGCTCTGTTACCTGACAGAGGATCCCGTGAGCAGAGGATCTCGTGGTTACGTAAACACAACCACCACTATGATCGAGCTCTTCCTGCATGTAAAGTTTATATAACGAACATTCTTACAGTAAGCCTGCACAAACTGCCATCTAATATCATTAGTAATATGCATGAGAGAAAACAAGAGGCAATTGGTAGTTCAACTAATTCGGGTAAATTAACACGAAGTCTTCTATCTGGCATTAATAGCTGCATGGATGCATAGGTGTATATCTGATCTAAGTCTGTGATGCTAGTTCTGATGGTAGAGATAGTATTTTTTTCAATGCATCACGTCATTAAATGAGTTATTTCCTGTATTCAACTTCCTTCTGTAAGATTTAAGCTTGTTGATAAAAAATGCTAACTGTTTGAGAGAGTGTGGTTTACTAGCCATGTTCTTTCAGTTGAAGGCCAGATTTAGAGCTATTAGGAATGAATGGCTGAGCCATCTCTATATAATTATAATAGACATTATTCTATAAAATAACTGATTTTAAAAGAGCAGTTCTTTAACTCTCTAATGCTTCATTGATACTCATATTTTAAAATCTAAACTCTGAACAACCTCTACAGTATTACTGTAGGAGTTTGAATTCCAACTTAAAAATGTCATTAGTGCTTCATAAGAGGGAAACTGAAAATAAATATTCCACTTAAAATGAATGCAAGCATATGTTGTTCAGAATCACAATTGCTTGTAGTGTAGGAATAAAAGGGATCTTAACTGGTGAAAGCCTCTCATGACAGAACTATAATACAAAGGATCAGATATATCAGCAAGCATATATGGATATTACCACAGACCCTGAAACATCAAAAGGTAATAAAGGGACAACTCTATTCACATAAATTTAAAAACTTAGGTAAAATAGATAATGAGTTCCTTGAAAAGTATAAATTACCACAGTCACCCAGTGTGAAATAGATAGTTTGAATAGCCTTATAACTATTAATGAAATTGAATTCATAATTTTAAAACTTGCAAAAAATATCTACAAAGTCAGAGGATTTCATGGGAGAAACTTACAAAAAGTTGAAAGAAGAACTAAAACCAATTCTATACAGTATTTTTTCAGAAAACAGAAGGAAAAGGAATTCTTCTTAATCCATTTTATGAAGCTAGTAATTCCCTGATGTCCAAACCAGGTAAAGATAGTACAATAAAAGAAACTATAGATAAATAGCCTGAATATAGATGTGAGATTTTAGCAAATAAATTTAGCAATTTAACAATATCCAGAAAGAGTTATATACCATTACCAAGAGGAATTTATTCCTAAGATCCAAGCCTGCTTCAACATTTAAAAATCAATGTAATCCACCATGTGAAATACTAAAGAAGAGAGATGACATGATCCTATCAATTGATGTAGCAAAAGACATTTGGCAAAATTCAATGTCCATTCAGGATAACAAACAAAAACCAAATACCTCTCAGAAAAATAGAAGTAGAGAAAAACTTACTCAACTTGATAAAGAGCACCTATTTAAAAACCTACAACTACCATTCTACTTAATGGTGAAAGATTAAATTCTTCCTCCTGAGAGCGGGAACAAGGCAAGGATTTCACTCTCACCACTTTTTTTCAGCAAAGTGCTATAAGTTCTAGTAGTCACTCTAGAAAACAAAAGGCCTAAAAAGGAAAACAAAAAACAAAAAACCAGTCCCTATTTACAGACAAGGTTGTTTACAGAAAATCCCAAGAAATCTACAAAAGAACTTCTAGAACTAGTGAGTGAGTTTAGCAGGGTCACAGGATACAAAATATACTTTAAAAAATTAATTGTATTGTATACACTAGCAATGAACACATGAACAGTGAAATTAAAAATATAAAACTATTGGTAATCACAAAAAATAAATATATGTAAAACATGTATAGAATGTGTATGCTTGAAACTACAAAATTCTGATGAAATACATCAAAGAAGAGCTAATAAACAGAGATACACCATGTTCATGGATTGGAATACTCAACATAGTAAATATGTCAATTCGTACACAAGTTTAATGTAATTCCTACCAAAATCACAACAAAACTTTTAGTAGATATAGACAAACTTATCCTAAAATGGAATGCAAAGACAAAAGAACTCAAATAGCAAAAATAAAGTGAAAAAATTATTCTAAATGTGTATGTAGGAAGTTGAAGGACTTAGAATGGTTAAAAAATAATTTTTGAAAAAGAAGAATAAAGTAGGAGAAACCAGTCTACCCAGTTCCAAGATATTTTATAGCAGTAGTAATCAAGATTGTGAGTTATTGGCAGTGGGATAGACACACAGATCAAGGGAACAGGATAGATAATCCAGGAATGAACTCACAGAAATATGCACAGTTGATTTTTGACAAAGGTGCACAAGCAATTCAACAGAGAAAAGATAGCTTCTTCAATAAATAGTGCTAGAACTGTTAGACATCCAGAGGCATAATTAAATGAACATTGTCCTAAGTTAAAAATTAACTCAAAATAGACCATAGACTTAAATGTAAAGGTAAATAAGCTTTTTTAAAAACCAGAGGAGAAGGTCCTTAGGATCTCAGATGAGGCAAAGAAGTCTTAGACTTGACACCAAAAGCATGCTATGAAAGGGAAAAAAAATTAAACTTTTACTTTAGAAAAGACTTGGTTAAGAGGATAAAAAAATCAAGCCACTGCCTGGGAAAATATATCTGCAAACCACACAGGCAAGAAACAATGAGTATCTAGAATATATAAAGAACTCTCAAAACTAAACAAAAGTAAACAAGCAGTCCAATTAGAGAAGGGACAAAAAGACATGAAAAGAAACTTAACTGAAGAGGAACAACAGGTAGCTAGTAGGCACACAAAAATATGTTCAACTTTATTAGCCCTTGAAATGTACAAACTCAAACCACAATGAAATATCACAGCACATTTATGAGAAGGGCTAAAGTCAAAGATAGTGACAGTACCAAATGCTGGTGAGGGTGTGAAGAAACTGGATCACTCAAGTATCGCTGGTTGGAATGTAAATGGTACAACCGCTCTAGAAAGTAGTTTAGCAGTTTCTTAAGAATATTAAGCATACAAATTCCATATGACCTAGTAATTATACTCCTGGGCATTTATCCCAGAGAAATGAAAATTTATGTTCATACAAATACCTATACAAGAATTTTAAAAGAATCTTTATTTGCAACAACCAAAAAGTAGAAACAACCCAGGTGTTTTTCAGCGAGCAAACTGGAACATCCACATGATGGAATACTACTCAGCAATATAAGAATGAAATACTGATACACACAGCTACCTGTATGAATCTCCAGGATATTAGGCTCAGTGAAAAAAATGTCAAAGGTCACATGCTGTAGGATTCCATTTATGTAGCATCCTTAATACAACAAAATTATGGAAATGGAGAACAGATTAGTAGTTGTCAGGGGCTAAGAAGGGAAAGAAAGAGAAACGTGTATGTGGCTGCTAAAGGACCACACGAGGGATCCTTCTGGTGGCGGAAATGTTCTGTACCTTGATTGTAGCAAAGTCAATGTCCTGGCTGTAATACTGTGCTACTGTTTTGTAAGATAGTACCACTAGGAGAATCTGGGTTAAAAAGGTACACGTGAATCTACAGTTACCTCAAAATAAAAAGTATAAGTATTAAGGGGGATAATAAGAGAATATTAAATGAAATGATGAGTTCTTTGCAAGACACCAACTACCAAAGAGAACTAGATAACTGGAAGAGGCCTATGTCCATTAAAGAAATTGAATTTGTAGTTCAAAACCTTACAAAGAAAATTTCAGGTACAAAAGGCTTCACTGGTAAAGTCTCATGAAAAAAAGTATCAATTCTACAAATACACACAAAAAGTTCAAGGAGGAATGAAAACTTTTCAGCTCATTCTAAAGTGCTAACACTACTCTGAAGCCAAAACCAAAGAAAGGCATTACAAGAAAAGAAAACTACAGATCAATGTAACTCATGAATGTAGTTGCAAAAATTCTATACAGAATTTTAGAAAACTGCATTCAACAATATACGAAAAGTATGATATGTAAAAAGAACTGGGATTTATCCCAAAAATACAAGGTCCATTTAATATTCAAAAATCAATCAATGCATTTCAGCATATTAATAAACTCAAAAGGAAAAGCCATATGATCATCTAAATTGATGCAGAAAAAGCATTTGATAAAATCCAACACCCATCCATAACATATATAAAAATTCTCAGCAAATTGGAATAGGAGGGAACATTTTCTTTTTTCAATCATCACCCTGGGACATTTTTGCATTGCTTTCAGAGAGAAAGAGAGGAAGGGAGAGAGAGAACCACTGACGTGAGAGAAAACATCGACTGGCTGCCTTCCGTATGCACCCAGACAGACGATGGAACCTGGAACCCAGGTATGTCCCTTGACTAGGAATTGAACCTGCAACATTTCAGTTATGGGACAACATTCCAACCCCTGAGCCACACCAGCCAGGGCAGAAGGGAACATTCTTAACCTACTTAAACACCATACTTAATAGTGAAAGATTAAGCGATTTTCCCTTAAAATCAGGAAGAAGACAATGATGTGTGCTCTCAGTACTTCTATTCAACATTTTACTGGTGATTCTAGTCAGTACAATCAGGTAAGAAAAGTAAATAAAAGACATTCAGAATTTTAAAAAAGAAGTAAAATTATTTTTATTCACAGAGGACAGAATCATCTGTGTAGAAAAATCCAATGAAATCTGCTAGAACTAAAAAGTGATACATTTTCTTTACACCCTCACCAGTATTTGGTGTTGTCACTATCTTTTACTTTGCCCCTTCTCATAAGCGTGTTGTGATCTTTCATTGTGGTTTTATTTTGCACATTTTCAAGGGCTAATAAAATTGAACATATTTTTATGTGCTCACTTACCAAAGTAGCATACTACAAGATTAATAAGCAATAATCAATTATAGTTCTATATACAAGTAATTAAAAACTAAAATTAAATATTATTAAATACCATTAAATGTCATTAAATATATAAGTTCTAGGGATAAATCTAGCCAAAAGAATGTGAAAGTCCTAAATATTCAAAACTATAAAACATTGCAGAAAGAAATTAAAGATTGTCTAAACAAATGGAGACATATGTCTTTTTTATGGGACAGAAAACTCATTATTATTAAGATACCAACATTTCCCAAACTGACCTGTAGATTTAACACGATCCAAACCCTCACATACTAATTGTAAAAACTGACAATTTGCTTCTAAAATTCATACGGGAATGCACAGGATCCAGAAGAGCCAAGACAACTTAAGCAGAAGAAAGTTAGAGAGTGGACACTACCTGATTTCAAGTTGTCTTACAAAAATTTAGTAGTCCCCCCAAAAAATGTGGTATTAGAAAAAAGATCAGTGGAACAAAATAGTCAATAAATAGACTCATACCTATAGGGACAACTGATTTTTGACAAGTTGTAAAAGCAATTCAACAGAGGGGGAATAAACGGTATTTTCAACAAATGATGCTGGAAAAATTGGACTTCAATCCATATCTTGCACCAATAAACCAGCCAGAGAAAGAGAAGTTATATCATTCCACTCATGTAGAATCTAATGAACAAAATGAACTAATAAGAAAAATAGAGACAGACTCCTAGATAAAGGGCAGGCTGACAGCTGTGGGGTGGGGGCAGGGCTAAGAGGGGAGTGAAGGGATCGAGCATAAAAAAAGAGAAAAACTCATGGACACTGACAACAGTGTGGTGATTGCTGGCGGGTGGTGGCGGGAGGTTGAGGAGGGTATGGGGGTATAAATGGTGATGGACAGAGACTTGACTTATGGCAGTGAACACAGTACCGCGTACAGATGATGTGTTGTAGAATTCTGCACATGAAGACTGCGTAATTTCGTTAACCAATAAATTCAATAAAAAGGGAAAAGTCTTAATTCAAAATGTGTCATAGATCTAAACTGAAGCCTTCAGATTAATAAAGTTCTAGAATAGATCATAAGAGAAAATCTCTGTGAGCCCTGATCAGTGTGCCTTAGCTGTTCATGATCCCGCAAGGTGAGACGTTGCTAGTTTGATTCCCAGTCAGGGCACGTGCCTGGGTGGTGGCCTGGTCCTGGTTGGGGCATGTGTCAGTGTTTCTCTCCTTTTCTTTCTCCCTCCCTTCCCCTCTCTCTAAAAATAAATAAAATCTTAAAAAAAAAACTTTGTGAGTTTAAATTAGGCGAAAATTTTTAGATACAACACTGAAAACAATGCAATAAAAAATTGATAAATTTGACTACATCAAAATTAGAACTTCCTACTCTTCAGAAGCAAATAAAAGACAAGCATCACAGACTAGGAGAAAATATGTGCAAATCACATATCTGATAAAAGACTTTTATACAGTCTATAAAACAACCTCTCAAGTTCAATAACAAGAAATCAAATACCCTACTGAAACTGGACCAAATATTTGAACAAACATTTTACCAAATGGCAAATAAGCATATGAAAAGAGGCTCACCATCATTAGACATTAGGGTAATGCAAAAGAAGTCACAGTGAAGTGCACATAAAAATTAGAATGATTAAAATTACCAAATATCACAAGGACATGGTAGAACTAGAAATCTCATAAGTTGCTGGTGGGAATATAAAATGATACAACTTCCCTGGGGAACAGTTTGCCATTTCTTAAAAAGTTATGCATGTGCTAACCATGTGGCCCAGCCATTTCACTCCTGGACATTTACCCATAAGAGAAGAAAATACATGTCTACACAAACAGTTACACACAAATGTTTTAGCAACTTTATTTGTATAGCCTAAAACTCAACCCAAATGTCTATCAATAGAAGAATAAATAATAAATAAATAAGTTGTACCCATATATCAGAATCTACCCATATATCAGAATCCTACTCAGTTATAACAGGAATGAACTGCTGACACATGCAACGTGGATGGATCTCATGTTGAATGAAAGAAACCAGTTAAAAGGGACTGCATACTGAATGATTTCATTTATATAAAACTCTAGGAAATACAACTAATCTATAGTGACAGAAAGTGTATCAGTGGTTTCTTAGGAATGGGCAGAGTGAGAGTGAAGGGCTATGGGAGCCACGAAAAGCTTTTGGGGGAAGGCAATGTATGCACGGCCCGATTCTGACTAATGAGAATCAAAGAAAAGTTTGGTGAATGCTCCTGGGAAAGTTCTCCTTTGATCTTAAAAGAGAGCTATAAGCAGATATCTTCCACATCCCACCCTTCTCTTTCAAGGCCTCAGTGTGAATAAGAAAGCACCTTGTCCATGGCATAGCTGGAAGCCACCTTTGGCCAGGTAGAAAGCCAGTGTGAGAAAACTGTTAACACAGAGACAGAAAAGCAGAAACACATGTGCCTGAGAAGAACAGAGTTAAAGTTCTGATTGCATTGACTGTAGAGTCCTCTTTATCTAAGGATTTTTGACTACATGACCTAATATTATTCCATAATTGTTAAATCCTTTTGAGTCAGAATTCTATACCTTGCAGTGAAAAACACCCTAACCAAGATAAACATATTCTCATTTAAACAAACCATACAAACAATTTATAATATGTGATCGGAATGGAATTCTATTCCTGATATTTAATTAAATGACATATTTTTAAAAACATAGTCTTTGTATATCTACAGTGTGTAATGCTAATAAATGTCACAGTGTAGGAGACATTAGATGTTTATACCCTCCCATGATCTCTTTCTCCTTCTTTTAAGAACAACACTCCAATTTTCCCTTAGCAAGTTACCCCTCTGGCACTCCTTAGTTCATGTCTTTCAAATGAGACATCTCTTTGTCATTAAGAGTGGACATGCAATTCAAAGGGCATTGTGAGAAGATGGCCGACTGAGCACTGCAGCTCCCTTCCCAACTGCTTCTCATCTATTCCTCCAAACAAGAAAAAGATTGGGGCAGGTAAGTGGGAGCACCTGGATAGGGCACTAGAAGTCATAGGAGCTCCAGGATCTTCAAAAGAAAAGACACATTGTCAGTCTCCTTTGTTTTGCGCATGCAGAAAGTGAAAATCTGAATGTCATGGTTCCCATTGAAAGCTAGCTGTAGGGAACCTATAAATCCCTTGAGGAAATAGCAACACTTGTTTATTTATGTGTTTGTTTTTTTTATGAGGGATGGCCTAATCCAGCTGCTGACAGATAATGTGGAGGACAGTTGTGCTCATGAGATGAGTTACTCCTAGCCACTGAGGCTTGGAAAGAGCCCTCACTTGTACCCAGGGAAATCTGCAGGGGGTGGGGAGACTTCCTTCCAAACCTTCATCTCGATATTGACAGATTACCAGTTGGTTCAGCACTAGCTCACAAGAGTAGGAACTTTCCCCTTTGCAGACTTACTACTGCATGAAAGAATCTAAATTTGACCTGTAATTATAGGTCAGTGTATACAAAGCCTGAGGTCTGAGCGGGAAATGGAAAGTAACAACTTGCCCTAGAGTACCAGGGAGCCAGGAAAGGAAAACCAAGATAAATACTTCAAACAGGTGTTTCATTGAAACAGAACCGTTGGAAGAGTCAGGTGAAAACTTTTTTTAAGCAATAAAATCACTCAGGAAGATATAATTAAAGTTTAAGAAACTAACAGTTAAATATATGAAAGATGCTATAACTAGAGAAAGAATTCCATCATTTAAAATATATAAAAACCATGTTTTTTTCACAGTGTACACTTTCTGATTGAAATAACTAATGGAAATAATTGATTGAAATTCTGCATAACATTTTAAAACTTAATGTATCGCTAAGGTTGCATGAAAGTCAAGAGTTCATACATTCCCAAAACTGAAAGGAAAAAGAAACAACTGAGAAATTGCCTGTTTTGACCTTGTTACTGTGTAAAAAGAGAAGAAATTCTCTCCTGAGAATTCATAATCACTTACCGTATATGTGGAGTTCAAAAACTCTTGAGTAGAAAATTTAATTTAAAATATTCCCAATTTAATAATGTACCAAGAGTATAGGTCAAAAGAAATAGGAATATTCTTTGGAGTACTCAATTTCAACCCAAGTTTCAAAAATTTCCAAAGATACAATTTCAAGAAATGTAAACAGTTTATTATTTAAAACTCAGTTGATGTATTAAATAGCAAATGAGATGTATGTAGTTAAAGAGAAAATTGGTGAACTGGATGATAAATCTGAAAAGAGAATTTGTAAACTGGAAGACAAATTTAAAGAAATTATCCAGAATACAATCCAAAGAGATAAAAAGGTGCTGAGACATAAAAGTTACAGTAATAACTTTGATAATAGTAATTATGGTATTATTATTAGTAGTAATAACTAGTAATACCTAATTAAAATTCCAGAAGAAGAGATTAGAGAAAATGAAGGAGAAGCAATATTGGAAAAAATAATGGACTGGAATTTCTCCAGAATTGTTGAAAGATATGAAACCGTGAGATCCAGGAAGCCCTATTAGAAAAACAATAAGATCCAAGTAGGGAATATAAAAATGCACCAAATCTACATTTGCCACAGGAAAATCAGGATTAAAAAAAAAGAAATCAGAAAAGCAGCAATTTAGGTGATCTAGGCTGCCTGCTTAAAAGCAACAATGAAAATTAGAGAATGGAATGAAATATCTAATGTGTAAAGAAAAGTAACTCCGAATCTAGAACTACATAATCAATGAAACAATTTTTTAAGAACAGTGATAAAATATAGATACATATAACCAAATGACACTAAAAAAACTCAAGTATAAGATTTATTACTTGAATATAGTCAATTTGCACTGTAAAAGAAAAGTGACTCATATTGACAGTTACTTAGGTATGATTGCATCTCTGTTCTAAAGTTTGAAGGACTGGTGTTGCTATTTTATAAAGCGACATTTGAGCGGTGTCTTGAAGGAGCTGAGGGAGCCGACCACGTGCATATTCCCAGGGTACTTCCAAGCACAGAAAGCAGCATGTGCATAAGCTCCAGGAGGAGCAGGGGAATGTGCTTGGTGTGCTCAAGGGGCAGCAGGGGGACCATCCCCAAGACAGAGAGAGTAGCCAGCAGAGTAGAAGAAAGTGAAATCTGAGAGTCAGCATACAGCCAGGCTACAAAGGGCCTTTCAGATCATTGTAAGGACTTTGGTATTTATGCTCAGTGGCCGACGAAGCCATCGGAAGATTTTGAAGTGAGAAGTGACCTGATTTGATCAGGCGTATGAAATGCCTTAGAAGTAATTTAGGTTCCAAATCACCAAAAATTATTCTTCCATGAATTAATATAATCTGGTACTTAGGAGGTTTCTGCTGATCCATTTTGATATACAAATCGAATTTAAGAGGGAATAGACATCACACATCTCCTTTGGCATAGATCCTCTTCCCTATTTTTCCTATATATTTCCCTATAATTTTCATCTAATAGGCTTTTAAAAGGAACTGGATTGCTGAGATATTTAAGGTCACACTCTCTGATAAGGACTGCATTGTGTTCTCTATCACACCTCCATCATATAATAACATTTTGAGGCATTATATCATTCTATAAGCCACAGTGAGGTACCACTTCACACCAGTCAGAATATCCACCATAAACAAATCAACAAACAACAAGGAGAGGTGCTGGAGAGGATGTGGAGAAAGGGAACCCTAGTGCACTGTTGGTGGGAATGCAGACTGGTGCAGTTACTGTGGGAAACTGTGTGGAATTTCCTCAAAAAGCTAAAAATGGAGCTGCGTTTTGATCCAGTGATCCCACTGCTGCGATTATACCTCAAGAATTCCGAAACACCTATTCAAAAGAACCTATGCACCCCAATGTTCATAACAGTATTACTTACAATAGCAAAGTGCTGGAAACAGCCTAAGTGCCCATCAGTAAATGAGTGGATCAAAAAAACTGTGGTACAGTTACACAACGGAATATTATGCCGCAGAAAGAAAGAAGGAACTCTTACCCTTCATGACAGCATGAATGGAACTGGAGAGCATCATGCTAAGTAAGATAAGCCAGGTGGTGAAAGACAAATACCATAGGATCTCATCTTTAAGTGGAACCTGATGAACAAAACAAACAAGTGAACAAAATATAACCAGAGACACTGAAATAAAGAACAAACCGACAGTGATCAGAGGGGAGGCGGGAGGGGGATAAGGGGGAAAGAAGGGGAAGGGGCAAGTCAAGGAACATGAATGTGGGACTTGTGGGCATGGACAGTGAGGTGGGGATTGACTGTGGGAGTGGGGGGGCAGGGCAGGGGGGAGTGGGGGAAAAAGGAGGGATAACTATAACTGAACAATAATAAAAAATATATGTATAAATATTCTTGATTGAATTCTTTAAATTTTCTCAACCGTCATATAAAAATATTGGCTTATATCTTACATACTTTCTAGAAAGCTCTAAATTTCTCTTTTGAAAACTTTGTATGTAAGTAGAAGTTGGTGGATTTTTAAATAGCAGTTTGGGTCACAAATCTACACTTTTTTTTTCTGGGAAATAATATATAACAATTAACACGTCTATTCTTTAGAATTTTGAGTCATTCCAAACCACGCATGATTCATCGTTCATTTTTGGTTCACTCAAGATGAGGAATTCACAGGGCGCAAAAAGGGGAAGCCATTACCCCAGAATAAATTTTAGCCTTTAAAGTTTTGATATCTGTTTCTAATAATAAAAATATTATACATGATGGTGAGGTAGAATTTTGTAGGGAAAGAAGGATAGTGGGGCTTTTAATCTATATATTTTCAAGTTTTAAGAGTTTATCTCAACAGGATAAATACAGGTCACTCTTCCTTAAGTTAAGAAAATTTCTTTTTTCTAAGTTATCTATTTGCAATTTAAAACAAGAATTCATGTGGTGAATACTTTCCGTAAGAGAGCATGGAAAAAAAGGCCAATTAGCATTAAGAAGTGAAGATTTTCAAACTGAACATTGATCTGGGCCTGTGGCAACAGGAAAAATAATCACTTGTGATTATTCTGTAGATTGTTAGTCTGAAGCCTTGCTTAGAAAAACAAGACATTTTATTTCTGATTATCAGTCTCACAAGTTTGTATGTTATTTACCAGACTTTTATGGTTATTTTATTTTTTAATGATTTTCCTATGGGAAAAGTATGAGGAGCAAAAATAGAACTCCTAGGGGTTGGTGAAGTAACAGTAGCCTGGGGCAAATATCCACAGTATTGGGCATGAATTATGAAAAGGAAATTAGTATTTATTTAGTTTCCGTACTCTGTACTTGGCATTGTGCCAAGTCCTCCACAAATATGGTGTATGAGGCAAATTGGTTATGGAGTTAGCTCCGAAACAATTCTTCAGTCGTATGTCTTTCAATTAAAATCTATGCTTCCCCTGTGTCCTTCCGCCTGTCAGTAGAAAATTGTAATAACTTGTTCCTTCCCACTAGCCAGAGTCATTTTTGTTGAAAGAACATCCCATGACACCAGGCTTGTTTCACTTCCAAAATGATGTTTTAATATTGTCCCGATGTGCTTTCAGTCAGACTGCCACCACTTTATTCTTGTCACCTCCCTCCCCTCCCAGTGTGATCCCCGAGACCCTTCCCTCTGACAACCAAGGTATCAATTCCTACAATTACACAAGCTGCACGGATGCTGCCACCTGCTGGCGCCTTTAGAAGAGATGACTGCTGGTAAGCAAAGCCTTAATCTTGCTTCAGAAGCTATTTACCACCGCACTACTCAGGCATGGCCATTTGTGTGTTTACTCTCTTGCTTAGAGCCATCCCCTTTGGGCTGCTTATGGGAGAAGAAAAAAATCTCGGGTATGTCACCTGTTCTCCTAGTATGTCAAACTTGATGGAATTTGAAAGCCTACGTGGTGATTCTATTTTGCCATGCAGCATGTGGCAGGGATGGTGACTGCTGCTCATGTCCTACTGCTTATACTATACAGAGAAGTCTGAGGCAGAGTCACGACTTTAGTCTAGAGCACTTGGCTATACTCAGCCAAAGTTAGGTAAAAATGCTCTCGTTACACAACTATAGATATTCAGTCTTAACAGATATGATCTGTCGACACTTGCAATGACGTAGTTGCTAGTAAACTATACCATGCATATGAACCTTTAAAATTTTATCATTTGTTTATACAAAATAGCTAGAGCAATGCTAGTTCATTGTACTCAACTGTCAATTATTTTCAACACGTAGACAATCTGACTGGTGGGATTCCTCAAAAGGTTATGTCAACACAAAGAACATGATTGATTAATTTTGACATGTGAATTATGTTGTTAATTGATTCATTGATTGATGAAAAGTCTTTTAATCCATGTGCATTTTTCTCTTTCGGGGGAACGGTCAAAAGTAGATTTATCAAGGGCACTCACAGATTTAGTTATTGTTGAATGTTTAGTACATACCATAAAGCCTAGCATGTGGTGAAATCAATAATGTTGATTGAAAGAATTATTAATTTCTAGTCCTTTTACTGGTAAAAATGCATGAATTATCCAGATTAATTCACAAAGTTGTGCTTAAACTAAAGAGTGGATATTGCCATTACAATAAGCAGCTGCATGCTCTTTACATGTTCCTGGTCAAAATGTGCTTCTGGGACCACCATCAGCTTCTGAGAAATTCTGCATCTCAGACTCCATCCCGAGCCTATGGAACCAGAGTCTGCAGTTTGACAAGATTCCCAGGTGATTCCAATGTACATTAGAGCTAGAGAATCATTACTGCAAAGCACCTTAGCTGCCATTATTATTTCCATGCAGCTATCAAATCCATTCTCTCATAGATTTCTTTTTCCTAATAAAATTATTCCATGAGTTGACTTTGCACTTCTTTCTAATTGAGCTTGTGCAAAGATAAGTTTTCACATTTTTGTTTTCCCTCTCTTTCTTTTCTAAGGGTTGTTCAAGCTTAGAAACTGAATTCTGGAGCTGTGAATCAAGGGGCTTTCTATAAGGGAAATTCCCTTCTGGGGCCACCTGATTGAAAAATTTAGGTGGTGAACAAATGGTTGGCTATTAAAACATTGCCATTCGCACAATTTTCTTTAAAAGAATGTTTGCTTGGTATAGTGCAGACCAGGTCCTACATTTACATGAAGGAAAGACTTCATGCCACAAAATATTTATGATGCCTCTTTTAAAAAAATAAAGTTTGCCAATTTGTATTCAATCCTTTCACATTTTCCATCCATTCCCCATCCCCCTTCCATCTATCTGACAACTGTCAAAATGTTCTCTGTATCTGAGTCTGTTTCTGTTCTGTTTTTCATTTTTGTTTTTTTAGATTCGATTGTTGATAGATATGTATTTATTGTCCTTTTATTGTTCATATTTTTCTCTTCTTCTCCTTCTTCTTTCCTGCTCCTCCTCCTCCTTCTTCTAGAATTGCCTAACAGAGAAGATCGGAAGATATTGTTCCTGACAATAAAGTTGCTCATCAATTTGTCAAGATACTGAGAGCTCCCTTATCAAACCTGCACCCTCTGTGCTACTTCAACGTGGTTAAAATAAGGCGCATGGGAAGGGAGCTGAAGGAAGAAAATGACTGGGTCAGCACCGAGAGAATGGTTCAATGACTAGATGGAAAACTCCCATGAACAGTGGACTGTGGCTGAGAAGGTACCAGGTTCCCGAATGAGTCAGGCAGAAAAAAGGACCATGTGGAGTATTAACAACAGGAAGCTAATCCTTCTGCATCGTAGGTATAAGTTTTAATGGAGCAGTGGTTGGAAAGTAGAAATGATCTCATCTGAAATAAATTCCAGGGCGTACTTTAAAAAACAAGAATGTGTGACCTCTGTCATAGAGATTGCTGGCTACAACTCCAAAACATTTCAAAAGCACTGCCACCTTAATGAGGAGAATGTTCAATTTTGTTAATAAAATACAAAGTTAAATGATTGTGCTTTGTTGTTTTTCTTTTTCAGGATGACTGAAGAATTTAGATATTGCATACATTAAGAATCAGTCAAAAGAATGTTAAAAATTCACATATTTGTATTGTCTATAGGCTCAGCTCTTTCAAAGAGCCATTGATATGTGATCATATTCCTCATTTCCCATCTTTGATGTTTAAGTTTTGGGCCTCCCTTTGGCGAGGTTCCTGTTAGGTCAGTTTAGCAAGAATCCCCCTGCCCTTGATGCCTCCCCTTAGTAATTTTCCATCGACTGACCTCTCCATGCAGCTCCTTGGCTATAAATCCCCATTTATCCTTCCTGTGTTCAAAGTGGGACCTGATCTCTCTCTCCTGTTGCAATACTTGTATTGCAATAGTCTTCTATACCATTCTTTCTTACTTTTTTTAGCAAGTGTCAGGATAATTTTTTTATCTATCTATCTATCTATCTATCTATCTATCTATCTATCTATCTATCAATCATCTATCTATCTTTGCCAGATTAGAGAACTAGAGACAGCCTATACATTTAATAAATTAAAAACCAAAATCTTTGAAATAGCATATGCTGGCATCAATGAATAAATGTGGCCGCTGCTCACAGAGGACCATTACCTGCATTGCACTAAGTGCTTTGCCTTTTCGGCCTCCAAAAGGAAATACAAGGCTCCAGGATCCAAAAGCAGCAGCATTTCCCATCTTGCAACCTTTGCTTCATTATTCTCCTCAGCAATGGCCTCCTCTCTCCTCAGACCTCATGGCAGAGAACATGGCTGCCGCCTAGCCACTTGCATTTTTATTGAGGAATGTATCCTTCTCCTTTTCTCCCCCAAAGGAAACAGCGCTGTCCTTTACATTCTGGGTACGCTCCTCCTCATGGAGGGAGGATTGGCTATTTCACTGGTGACATCGAACACTGACTTTTACACACTGAGCTTTGTTAACTGGCGATGAGATCATTGCTTCGAATGTGGGCAGCACAGTAGCATGTCCATTGTTTCTTGTTAGTTTGTGGACCTGTGTCACCACTTGTCTTTTGTCTCCTGGTGATAACTAGGTCAGACCAAGGATTGTCTCTGGCAGGTCCAGTGTATTTCTAAGCCCACTAATAAGTGAGTAGATGAAGTGGAGTTGCTCTGTGTGCCCAGGGGTCCCCAATTTAGGAGAGGTCCTCATTTCAGGAGAGGTTGTCATTTTGAAAGAGGCCTCAGCTGAACATTGTGGTCCCCTACGCATTGCCAAAACTCTTTATTTGGTTTTGTATGAACTACAATGCCGGTCCACACTTTGTTTTCCGGCAAGATGCTTATGTGTTTCTTAGGTTTTAGAAAAAGGAGGTAATGAAGTAGTGGGATGCTGATAAACTGGCTCTTCGGAGGGGAGGTGGCGGGGAAGGGCCAGGTTTGTAGCAGTTCCTGGTTTTTGTAATGTAAATGTTCTTACCACGGCATGTTTCCAGCTCCCAACATACTGGTAGACAAAATTCTTGAGTGTTTAACCATCAGCTTTGTGTGTGTGCTCCCATATGTTATGGGGAAAAGGAGCCATTAAACTTCATTAGACGCAATTTACCACAGTGAAGAAACAATTTTCTCTCAATTTATTTCCAACTAATGGAAAATATCCTTTTTTTCTTTCCTGTTTCTATCTTTTTTAACTTTATTTTATTGTTGACACCATTATAGATGTACCCACTTCCCCCACCTTTGCCCACCTCTACCCAATCCTCAACCCCCTTCTTCCTCTGGCCATCATCATACTGTTGTCTATGCCCATGGGTTATGCATGTGTGTTCTTTAGCTAATCCCCTCACCTTCTTCCATCCAGATCCCCCTTCCCCTCTCCCCTCTGATAGCCGTCAGTCTGTTCTATGTATCCATGACTCTATTTCTATTTTGTTCATCAGTTTATTTTGTTCATTAGATTCCATATGTAAGTGAGATCATATGGTACTTGTCTTTCTCTGACTAGCTTTTTTCACTTAGCACAATAATATCCAGGTCCATCCACGCTGTTGCAAAAGGTAAAGGGAAGATTTCCTTCTTTTTCATGGTCACATAGTATTCATTTGTGTAAATTTACCACAGCTTTTTTATCCACTTATCTACTGAGGGACACTTGGGCTCCTTCCATATCTTGGCGATTGTAAATGATGCCGCAATGAACATAGGAGTGTGTATATTCTTTCAAATTGGTGTTTCAGGATTCTTAGGATATATTCCCAGAAGTGGGATCACTGACTCCAAAGGCAGTTCTGTTTTTGATTTTTTGAGGAAATTCCATAATGTTTCCTCAGTGGCTGCACCAGTCTGCATTCCTGCCAACAGTGCACTAGGGTGGCTGAGGAAAATTCTTAATGGCCCGCTTGTCTGCCAGGCTCTGTCCCTAGTTTTATCGGCTGGAATCAGGTCACCATGGCCATGCAGTAGAAGGAAGCATGGTTGTTGGAGCGCTGCTGTAATGGGTCAGAGAGGTATTTAGGGAGTCAGTGTGTGCTGGGATAATGCCCCAGCCATAGCCTGCATCTCTCTTAAGCAGAACTTGAGACAAGGTCTTAGGTACACAAAGTTTGGCTCAATACATGTCTTTGGAAAACAAAGGTATAAGACCAATAAGGATACAGACGGAGACAAAATAAGAAGGCATTAAGCTTACAAATCTTACCCTCCTGTTAATATTGGGTAATAAAAGTGCAACCTCCCCAAATACTACATACTAAGAAATGAGCTGGGAGTTTCCAGGGAACTTGAGAACAAATCCAGTGCGGTGGAGGGCAGAGCTGAGAGAGGAGCACAAACCAGTCCTGGCGACATCGTTTACATACCTGGACTGAGATGTGCTCTGTCAACCATATGGACTATTCTCCCTCCTTCAGTTTTGGTTTTGTGAACCAATTCATTTCCTTATTGCTGAAACCAGTGTGAGTCATGACTCCTGTCGCTTGCAATCTAAGACTTCCGACTGCTATACTTTCATAATAACAAAGATCACATGGTCTTCCAACTGTTTGTTGGTATCTTTTCCAGTAGGTTGTCTCCTCCTTGAGGTCAGGGCCCCGGTATCTTATTCAACGTGTATCCCCAGCACTTGAGAGCTCCTGGCATGTAGTAGAAGTTCAGTACGTGTTATATTGAAAGAATAAATCTGTATTATTAATTTGGCATCTAATATTGATCCTTTCTAGCCTGATCAATGATTTCTTAAAGAATATATGTGGGTTAACTTTTTTTCCTGCAGGGAAGTAAAGCAGATAAAAATTTACAAGAAAATTTGATGAAACGCATTCACTTAGTGTAAAAAAGAGAGCTAGATAAAAGAGGTACTATCTAAAGGTGTTTTATCAAAAGTACATCTTCATAGAGCATTTTTTCCTTTTGACTATAACTGAGCTAAAGGGTTAATAAAGGTATAGTTAAAATTGGCTGATTTAAACCATAACTATTATACAGTAGTCCCCACTTATCAATGGGGAATACGTTCCAGGAACCACAGTGGTTGCCCAAAAACTGCAAATAGTACCAAACCCTATATACACTATTTTTCTATACACTCATGTCTATAATCAAGTTTAATTTGTAAATTAGGCACAGTAAAAGTTTAACAACAATAATAAAATAGAACAATTATAGCAATATACTGTAATAAAAGTTATGTAAATGGCTTTGGGGACATTATTTAGTTATGTAAGCATTACTTGAACACAAACACTGCGATACCTCGACAGTTGATCTGATAACACGTTGACTATTAAGTGACTAACAGGTGGAGATCATCTACAATGTCGAGGTGCCTGACAAAGGGATGGTTTATGGTAGGTGGAACAGAGGAGAACAGGGCAAGATTTCATCAACTACTCAGAAGAGTGTGCTTATGAAATCTTTATTTCTCGAATTTTTTATTTAATATTTTTGGACTTTGATTGACCACAGGTAACTGAAATTGTGACAAGTGACACTGCAGATAAGGAGGGTCTACAGTTATGCATCACGTAAAGATGTTTTAGTCAAGAAGGACCACATATACAACAGTGGTCTCATAAAACTATAAAGGATTATAAGCAAAAACTTTGTTTGCAATGTTGAAAGAAAAGCCTGGACCTGACTACAGTGTTGAATTTACTGCAAGGTCTGGGGGCTTAAGCAGATGAGAAGACTCAGCATGCTATCTACCCACCTTAGGCCCACCCACACCCACAGCTGGAGTCTGAGTTGGCGACAGATGGGGCTAAGGAGGAGAAGAGTCTGGGAGCCCACCCCAAACCCTCCCAGTCCCAATGCCCTCCCCTTCTCTCCTCCCTCTCTCCCTTTTGTTATTTCTCATCTCAAGCTTTATCTCTCTGGGTCTTTTTCAAGCACTGCTCTCCATTCCACACCCCTCTTTTCTGCCTACCCCCTCTCCCTTCTTCTCTCCCTCTTCGTGATGTCTACTGTCTCTCCCAGGTGCCTTCCTCCATAGTCTTTCCCCCGAGTACACACACACACATGCACACACACTTGATCTTTTATACCATATTTTTACTCTACTTTTTTTATGTTTAGATATGTTTAGATACATAAATATATTGTGTTACCATTGTCTACAGTATTCAATACGGTAACACACTGTAAAGGTTTGTAGCCTAGTAGCAATGGCTGTACCATACAGCCTAGGGGTATAGTAGGCTATAGCATCTAGATTTGTGGAAGTGCTTAATGTTACATTTGTTAAGCAGCGCATGACTATACTGTAATGTATTACAAAGGAGAGGGTTTTTTCTCCTTTTTTGTTTGTATGGGCAAAATAATGATGTGAAACAAAAATGTAACAAAGAGAAAAATGCCATGATATTGATAATATTTTATTTTGTTTAGTCCTAAGAGAGTTACCATGAACAACTATGATTCTATTAATTAGAAACTCACTAAACGAAAGCTTATTGCACATTAGAATGTTGCTGATAGAATAGATCTTAAGAGCTCTCCTCACAAGCCCCAGTTGGTATGACTCAGTTGGTGGGGGCGTTATCCCATAACCAAACGGTTTTGGGTTTGATTGCTGGTCAGGGCACATGCCTACGTTGAGGCTTCAGTCCCGGGTCCAGATGTGTATGATCCCCACTGTGGGCATGTACAGGAGACAACCAATCGGTCTTTCTCTGTCGCACTGATGTTTCTCTCTCTCCCTTCCTCTCTCTCTAAAAAGCAATGGAAAAAAAATAGCCTCCATAAAGATGGCCAATAGGCATATGAAAAGATGCTCAACATCACTAACCATCAGAGAAATGCAAATTAAAACCACCATGAGATACCATCTCACACCTGTCAGAATGGTTATCATCAATAAACAAGAAACAACAAGTGCTGGTGAGGATAGAGAGAAAGGGAAACCCTTTTGAATTGTTGGTGGGAATGCAGACTGGTGCAGCCACTGTGGAAAGCAGTATGGAGATGCCTCAAAAAATTAAAAATGGATCTGCCTTTTGATCCAGCAGCTCCACTTCTGGGAATATATCTGAAGGAACCCAAAACACTAATTTGAAAGAATGTAAGCACTCCTATGTTCATTGCAGCATTATTTACAATCACCAAAATATGGAAGGAGCTCAAGTGTCCATCAGTAGATGAGTGGATAAAACAACTATGGGACATTTACACAATGGAATATTACTCAGCTATAAAAAAGAAGAAAACTTTACCCTTTGTGACAGCATAGATGGACCTGAAGAACATTCTGCTAAGTGAAATAAGCCAGTCAGAGAAAGACAAATACCATATGATTTTACTCATATATGGAATCTAATGAACAAACAGTTAGTTCAAACAAGTAAAACAGAGACAGACTCATAGATGGAGAACAGATGACAGCTAGTGGAGCGGGGGGGAGGTTAGGCGGCAGAGGGACTGAACAAAAGGGAATAAGGACTCATGGACATGGACAACAGTGTGGTGATTGCCAGGGAAAAGAAGGTATAAGGGAACTAAATGGTAATGGGAGAAAATGCAATAAAGATTAAATTAAAAAATAAATAAATAATAAGTTAAAAAAAAGAAAAAACTGCCCTTCAGTGAGGATTAAAAAGAAAGTTCTCATCCCAAGAAACAAAATTGAAACTATGTATGGTAATGAATATTAACTAGACTTGTAGTTATTATTTCACAATATTTATAAATACCAAATAATTATGTTGCACACCTAAAATTCATATAATGTTAAATGTCAATTAGACCTCAAATTTTAAGAAAAGAAAAGCTAACCCTGTAATCTACTTTGTCCCCCTATATTAGGACTCTGCTACCTCTTTCCTGTTAATTAAAAAGTTTCCTGAAAGAGAATCTATAAGCTGGGAAATTCAGGAAGTCTACAATTTTGTCCAACTATTTATCATTCTCTCTGGATTTCTGACGCATGGTGTGTTGAATAAGCATTTAAAACAATCTTTATATGAAAATTTAAAACTTTATATGATCTTCTAAATTGAATTGTGAAGCCATTATCTGGGTGGCTTTTTGTATAGCTTTTCTGCTGGCAAGAAACTCATGGAAGTAGCAAGTGTTATTCCAAGGTATTTCTCTAGAACAACATTTAGAAAAACTGAATGTAGGTAAACAAAAAGGAGACTATATCTTAAAAATAATGTTTTGGGGAGTACAATAAGTTTGAAGCAAGTTGCAAACTCTATTTCTTTTCAGAATCCCAGGTCCTGATATTTTCATTAAACTTACACATTAGCAGCTATTAAATTTCCATCCCTAAATGAACCTCCTCCCTTAGACTAAAGCAAAGAATTAAAAACAAAATTTTTTTAGTCAGAATTCCAACTGACTCAAAAAAGAAGGGGAAAAAAAATCACTCTCCTTGTTTTTTAGCAAGATTCATAAATCAGGAGCAAATTAAGTCTGACAGAAAGAGCACTTCGTGATCCCTTGTGCCCAGATAAGGGAACAGCACGTCAGCGCTAGCTTCCTCCACGCCTGACAGAGCCCAGCTCTCTCTGGTGTGTGGGCGGCCTTGCTCGTCTTCCTGCCGGCGACGCTGGCTGACGGCAGAGCAGGCGGTGTGCAGATGTATTCTAGACATCTACGAAATCAGAATCAGTAGATCATGACTCTGCTTTTCTGTATGCTTCTCTTGACTTTAATGTTCACTCATATTTTCCTTTCCCTGAGCCTTCTGAATATAGCTTCATCTTGATTAATGTTCTTTACAGTCATTCATATGAACTGGAGAAATTATTAAAATCTGAAATGAAACCTAGTACTATGTTTCTTCAGTGTGAATTTCAGAATATTTTAAATCAATGAATCTCTCTGGTAAAAATAAAATATTTCATGTCCCAGACCGTTTGTTCTATGTGTAATAATTTTCATGATTTCATATTATTCTCCTTGAAATTGTTAAAGCTTTTTTAAAAATTTGGTTTAAATGTAAATAGCAAAACATTATATTTTGAGTTAAAAGTGAATAATACATGTATTTAACTACTTTCTAGATTAAAAAAAACTGTTAAAAATTTATTTGCAGTAAAATTTCCTTTCTGATCTGAATGCAGAAAGGTAATTTTAAAATCTAAAATGTGTCCTGATTTATTAAGAAACCTCCCTCCATCCCTCTTTACATTCTTCTCACTCTCTCTTCCCTCTACCTCTCCTTCCCCACTGCTCTGTCTGTCTTTTTCTTTTACTTTTTTTTTAAAGATGATCTCAGTCTGGAATAAACATTCTTGCGAAACTGGCCAGGATTTTTGCCAAGCAGTGTGTACATGTCAGCTGTTTTCTTAAAAATAATTGCACCACATGACAATGTCTATTATTTTAATTAGTACTGAGGAGTACCTCCAACATATTTCATTAGGCCAGTCTTTCTTACACAGGCAATGGCTTTGTATTTCTTAACCTGCTGTTCAAACAGACCGATGACATTTGACGTTTTGCATAGGTGAGCAAAATAATTGTTATAATAAATGAGCCAGAATTTACAGAAGTAATAAACCATTCCCCAAGCAGACTTTAGGACCTAAGGAGAGCAGGACAATCTTTAGAGTGCCACGTTCAAATTACCCAAAGGAGACATTAACCAGACTCTACCACTATGGGAAGGCCCTGGCATTTCTGAGGTGCTCCAAGTGATTTGTCATAAAGCCTGCATGGCTTGGCCACTCATCTGGTGCCTGTTTTATTTCCAGGATACTTGTATGTATGTGTCTCTCTGTGTGTTAAATTCAAGAAGTATCAATTCCCAGATCTGAAAAAGAGCCATTTCTGAAATTATATTAAGAACAAACATCCAGAAATTCACAAACCTGAAAACAAAATGTTTTCAATAAAGCTGGGGTGGGGAAGAGAAACCTGGTTTCCTCTTTTCACAGCTGTTCCTTGATTTCACCGATCAGCTACAGATTAGAACAGGAAGTGTTCATCTGAAAAGAAAAGCAGTTTATAGTTATCAAGTTGTTATGCTACAAAAGTCACTATCAAGGTGATTTTGTAGCATAACAAAAACACACACTTGCAGACTGTTTTTGTAAGTCTTCTGGGTGTAAAAAGGTGATTAGTCAGTTTCCTTGAGGCTTTGTGGAGGCTGGAAGGCCATACCCCTATGGATGGAGGTGTTCTCTTGTCCGCAGGTGGTAATCTCCATGTCAGTCACTCAGGGAAGAGGAGGCTTTCAAGCTGTTACTGGGCTGTCACTCTTTGGGGGAAGGGATTTCTCTCTGTCTCTGGGCCCTAATCTGTTAGTCTCAATACATCAGAAGACCCTGGCCTATGTGTGTAGGCGCTGGGTTCTTAGACGGTGCCCATCACTTGGATGCTGGAACGTGCTTCGCCCAGGCTTCCAAGGGTGCACATCACAGCTTGAAGGCTGTATCATCTAAATGAAGGATGACTTTGCTCTGCTTACACTTGGTATTTAAAAACGCCCTGTTTCTCTACTTTCTGTGTGCTTCATTCCTCCATTCCTTAGTGTGGGCAAGAAGTTCAGGACACTTTGCATTGCATAAGATACCTGGGTCTTCGTCTTAATCTAGGGGAAGATTGCAGTTTTTTTTCAGTCTGTGACGTCATCACGATCCCTTTTCCTTTCCCAGGATAGTCCTGCAGTACAGTCAAAAGGGGAGGCTTGTGTTAAACGCAGTGACAGGGACCTCTGCTGAGGCTTTCAAGGTTAAGTACGGCACCCAGGTGTGTTTGTGTATAAGGCTCTGCCACATCTAGGGGACTGGGTCTGGGTGAGGTCTTGGTTTCCGTCTGTGTGGGGGCCTGTGGTCCTCCTTCTCGCTCTTGGCAGACTCACCTACCTGGGCTCAGCCATATACCCCTCCACCCAATGTGGCAGCCCCCTTTAGAGAGCAATTTAGCCTAATTCCCTGATACGCCTTCCAAAAACAGGCCTGATTTTTTGGGGGTGGGAGGGGTGGGGGAGGGAGGGCTGTTATTAGTGAGGACTACTCTTGCTTTATTTAAATTTCAAAACCCAAAAAGGTTAATTCCTTACCACCCTCCACTCCATAATACTATCTCCAAGAAAAGCCATTAGGATTGCCTCAGAATTTGAGATTACCAAGGTCTAATCTTTTCTCATAGGGGATTAGAATAAGGGTGGAGAAGGGATTTGTTCAATTTTTTCACATATTTGCCATGATAGAGCTGGTGACATTCTCTGTTTCATCGAGTTTCTATAGTTTATCCCTTTTTATTTAGTTAAGTCTTGTTTAAATATACTAGCCCCATTCAAGTTTCAGTTGTTGGTATTGAAGAAAGTATCTGTGTCCAAAAATGGGCCAGGATGTTAAAGGTAAAAGGGTGTTTACTTTCTTCTCATCTTCACCTACCCTAGTAGTGGCAGGTGTCAGAAGTAAGATCTTAAGGAGAAATGAATCTGTCAGCTAGACATGGGGCTTCATTCCCTTGCTGTCCTTTTCATGTGGTGATCCTTTGGCAATTTGGGAAGGTCTGAATGTTACTTAAGTTAAGGAGACAAATTTCTATGCAAAAAGTATGGCTTTGTTGGGTTCCTGTACATTACGTGGCATTTACTGTTTGCACTGAGGGACTCCTCCCAAACCATGCATCTCGAATTCACGTTTCAAGGCAGCATCGTATTTCTTCATGCATTTCTTTTTTTCTTTTTTCTTTTTAAGACAGTGTATGAATTAATTTAAGCTAACTAGTTGCATACATTTTTCATTGGCTTTTCTGCCTCTAAGTCTTGACTTAGCAAAGTTTTGTTAATTAGTAACTATATAAAGAGTCAATACAGCTGGATTTTTTTGTGTGTGGTAATCATGGGACTTTGATAGAAGGAGAGAGAAAATTGGTGAGATTCTATCACCGAGGCTAGGTACACTAGTAAAGAAAACAAGTAGTTATTTTAATATTTTGCTTCTATTGGAGAATGAAGTGATAATTAAAAAACAAACAATGCACAGACAACAGTATGGTGATTGTCAGAGGGAAAGTGGGGTGGGGGAAAGTGGAAGGGGGAGGAAAGGGGAGATAAACGGATGGAAAGAGGCCTGACTTTGGGTAGTGAGCACACAGTGCAATGTGCAGATGATGTGTTGCAGAGTTGTGTGCTTGAAATCTGTATGATCTTATTAGCCAATGTCACCCTAATCAATTTTTTAAAAAGTAAAAGAAATTTGTCATTTAAAAAAATGTGACCAATTTATGCCGCAAAGAATATTGTAAAAAAAAAAAACCCAATAGTATATCTTCTTTACTTTTAAACTAGATTATAGCTATTCCAATTTTTTTTTAAAGGATGAATAATTAACCTTGAAGGCCAGTAAACAATTTCCAACTCTTCATCAAAGTTCTCAAGGCCCCTTTAAAAGGAAATCTACTGCCACCTAGTGTCTAACTCTTAGAATAACTAAATTACCGTGTTTAGAAACATTTGTAAAACCCATAGTACCGCTTGGTGGCACTGTGGGTAAATACATTAAAGGCACAACTTCTAATATAGGTACTATTTGTTTTATCTCTGTTTATCAGAATTTGTTAAATGTGACAAATACATTATTTTCCTTTTTAGTGTTATATTTTCTAAGAAATATGACATATTTTTGACGCTGCCGTTTAAACCCTCATAAGTCAGAAGAAACCTAAACAGTTTCAGATTTAATTTCTGATTTTTGAAGTTTTCAGTCTTTTAATAGTTCGAATTAGATTGTCCTTTTATCCCTTCCCCCCTTTATCCACATAACTATAATCACTAAATGAAAATAAGCAGCACATTTCCCACATAATCCAGAAGAAGAAAGAAAAGCAACTCGGATGAAACTATAGCGGGGCTCTTAGCATTTAGAAGGGGTGCTGGTTAATGGGATAACTTCCATTTTAAACACTAATCCCGTGGGAAAAAGTACTTCCTAACAAGAGCATCTACCTGAGGTAATGATTCATTATAAAGTGACACAGAGCTTGGGTCCAGAGAAATTGAGAATGCTACTATGAAATTTTTGAAATTCATTGTGAGCATAATTGAGTCTAATTTTGTTTCGTATACCATTAAAATTGATAGCAGTAGCAATGGGGAGTGAAATTTATTCCATTTCCTCTAGTAGGTAGATTCTTGAAGAAGTTGTTCTAATAAGCTTACCTTCCTTATGGTTATGCAAGGAAGAGAAGGATAAAATGAATCAGTGTTTGAAAATACAAGAGCTGATTAAATAAACATTGTACCTTAAGCACATCAAAACACCAAATAAAATTTTGGTACTTAGTATCACATATCTATGCATTTATCTGTCTATCTGTCTGTCTATCTGTGTATTCATTGTGTAGATATTACATATACAGCTTTAACATCTACTTACTATAGCTTTTGCAATTTTGCAAAACTAAAATATTATTGGTAAAGACGTAATTATAATGATTCTGTCTACATACTGTTTCCTGTGAAAGAGGAAGACTAATTGTTGAAGTACTTCATTGGTATGTTCTGGTAATGATTATCAAGATTTAAAAAATCTGTGAATGAGTTCTCATTGCTATCACTGAACCGCAGAATTTTACTTGTTCGATTGGATTTTGTTATCATCCCCTTTGGCTTTTACTCCAAAGTGCCATCATTCTCAGCCTTTAACTCTCAATGTTTTCAGTGGGAAGCCTTGTCTCATACTTAGCTGAGAATGTTGCAGTGATCTGTCAAGTGTCAGCCTTACCCCATACTTACTATGTACTGATATGTGAGCATTTCCCTGCCTCCATTTCTCATACTCAGAGGGTGCTGTAATTCCTCTTCCTGCTCGAAGCCGCATTCTCTCCTGGGGCTCTTGGTTGCATCCCTCCCTCTCCATTTTCATGGTCAAATGTGGCTTCATCAATCGTCCCTAGTTCAATCGGGATTTCTCAACCTAATCTTTTCATTGGCTCTGATTCTAAGTTTATAACCCAAAGTCTTTCCTATCCTTAAAAAGCAAGCGAACAAAATGCTCCTTCAAAACAATAAAAAAATAAGTTCTCATGTGCAAAAAGGAAAATGGACAAAACGAACAAATCAGTCATTTTTGACTGAAATCCCCCTTTGACTTGAATTTCATCTTTTTCCTTCCTTTCTTTGTCCATGAGTTGTCTCCACTTTTTCACCTGCTCCTCACTCTTCAACTTACTGAACTCTAGTTTCCTCTCCCACTACTAGGCTGACACAATTTGTGAAAGTTGCCAAAGACAATTTAAACTATTTTATTGGAACTAGTTGCCAATTTTTAATTTTTAAATTATAGTTTACATTCAATATTATTTTGTATGAGTTTCAGGAGTATAGCGTAGTGGTTAGACAATCATCTACTTTACAAAACGGTCCCCTGATATTTCAAGTACCCACCTGGCATCACCCATTTGCCAAATTTGAGTGAACTATCACAACCTCCTGTCTTATAGTTTTCTGGTAATCTCTTCTTGATCTTCTCTTTCTCTGCTCATTCCTTAAATGTTCATCCTCACCTTGTTTGAGTCTCAAAATTTCCCTGCTCTCATTTGGCATCAAGAATTTTTAAATACAGGTTCTTTAGGGATCCACAGACTCCTGAAACTGTGTGCATAATTTTGGGTGTTTGGCTATGTGCAATTTTTTAGTGAGAAAGTCCATAGTTTATAGCATATTTTTTAGTGAGAAGGGGATAGGCCTTCCAGGTTCCAAACCCTACCTGCCTCTCTACAAACCTCTCCCTTCCCGTTCAGTTCTCCTTCAGTTATCTGAATTAATTGGCACTCCTCTTAGGCAACTTTTTTTCTTTCACTTTTATGCCTGTGCTCAGGTGGTCTCCTCTGTTTTGAATGCACTTCTCTTCCTTTTTTGGTCTAGCTATGCCCTTTTCATTCTCAGGCATCACATTGTGAGGAGTTGTAGATCTCCTTCCCCATGCTAACATGATTTACTGATGGAATAGATGAGTGAGGGAAGGAATGAGGATGACTTCAAGGCTTTGGTTTCAGCAACTACACAAAGGGGACTGTCATTCTTTGAGAGGCCAAAGACTGAAGCTTCATGGGCTAAAATCATGATCTAGTTTGGGACATAAGGAGTTGGAATGACTATTAGATTTCCAAATGAAGTTATTGATTAGGCATTTGGTTAGATGAGACTGGAATTCACGGAAGTGGCCCAGACCTGAGATACATATCAGAACATAGATGGTGTTTCAAGACATGAGACTGAGTGAAAGTACCAAGGGGCTGAATGACAGAAGAGGACAAGAGATCCAAAGACTGAATCTTGAGGCATCTATGTAGTAGTAACCTGTGTCCCCACCAGATGCTGAGATGGTTGAACTCCTGGGCTATGCTTTAGTCGCTCTTTTAAGCACCTTGCATAATGTATGCATAAGGTTTGTTTAATAAATGCTTGCTGAATAAAGTGAATAAGTGAATGGGTGGAGGAGCTAAAATAAGTAATACTAAACAGGGGTCACCAAGTCAAATATATGCAGGACTCAAGCAATAATGCAAGTAAACGAAGCAGTTTAGGGAGTGATGTTGGTTGTGGGAAATTGAGAAGTACATGTCCTGGCAGAAGGGGGAAGCCACTAATCAGCACCATTTGATTGCTACCGTGCACAAATGTGGGTCAAGTGTAGCTATTTTCTTTTTCCGATTTCATCAGAAGATGGAAATCTCTGACTTTTTAAAGTAAACTTTCCTATGAGTAAAGAATCTGCAGGTCAAATAAAATTTGTCTTGAATTTGTTCATTATTCTTCAGGTCATGACCTCTGATTAACTAGTTCAACATCACTTTACAGTGTATGAAAAGCAAGCCTCTGTATGGTTAATTACTAGGTAAGAAGCTAACCTTTACAGGCAGCAAATTACTCTTAACCATTTGGATAGGATTTAGGCTGCCTTTTAGCTTCAACAGAAATACAGAAGAACTGTAACCATGAAAGCTGCTCAATAAATAGTGATATATATGTAGTCATTTGCTTTAATTTCATAGCTTAAGTCACTCCTTTAATTTGGATTCCAGAGATTTAATTACCACAGAGGTCAGTTTTCCCATCTGAAAAATGGGAATAATTATGTTTGCCTTAATCATCCAACAGGGTTCTTAAAAGGATCAAATGAGATT
This sequence comes from Mormoops blainvillei, assembly GCA_004026545.1. Classification (NCBI taxonomy): domain Eukaryota; kingdom Metazoa; phylum Chordata; class Mammalia; order Chiroptera; family Mormoopidae; genus Mormoops; species Mormoops blainvillei. Next base: position 226,575 of record PVJD01001118.1, read on the forward strand.
ATCTCTATCTAGTGATTTGAAAGGCTGAAATAGAATGCATGTGATGTGTTGTTATCACATCACTCCAGAGAGATTAATCTAGAATTAGGTATAAATAGCTGTCTAAGCTTAATATCTTTAGCCAGTTCGATGTCATATAATGGTTTTTTCCCTAGACACTTAGTTGTTTTTACTTCCAATTTAAATTGTACTAAACTGTGGCATCAAGAAACATACAGAATATTATAATATGGGGTGTCCGGTGAAGGGAAAATTTTAAATATTTCTTTCAGTGCCACAAGATATGGGATCACTTACGTACTTGAGAAGTTAGGCAGCACAACTACGTCACTCTGAGGGGCAAAATCTAAGAGAAGGGTTACTAGACGGGTTGGATGAGGTCACACGATCAGGCAACTAAGATCTGAAGTCATTAGGGCACACACTATTAAGAGTGAAACGTTATAGTAAAGTTTTTTGGTAACTCATTAGGAAAATGCCTGTAGCTGGAGTCTAAGGTGGCGCTATCCTCTCTAGAAGTCTGCTTCACATCATTTATTGATATTGCTGTGAAGTTTCACTGAATTAATTTTTTCAGAAATTAAAAACATCTATTGAATATTGAATTTATGGAAATAGTCAATATGTACTCTTATTATAAAAGGTATTTTTTCCAAAGAGTTTCTTTTTCTAAATTTTATTCATTTTTTTTATTGTTGTTCAAGTACAGTTGTCTCCATTTTCCCGCCAGCATTTTCCCCAGCCCCACCCACTCCCACCTCCCACCCTCAATTCTTCCCCCATTTGGCTTTGTCCATGGGTCCTCTCTACATGTTCATTGACGACCTTTCCTCTATTCTCCCCCATTGTCCCCTCCCTCTTCCTCTCTGGTTACTGTCAGTTTGTTCATTATTTAAATATCTCTGGTTATATTTTACTGTTTTGTTCACTGAGTTATTTTTAAACAATTTCTCCCGTCACTTAAAAAATATCTTATGTTCCTTGAAGAATAGTAAAAAATGCAGAAACTAAAAGGAAGAAAATAAAAATTACCAGTAATTCCTATAATGAGAGATGCACACTGTACATATCTTGATATATTTTCTTCCATGTGTATTCGTTTGTGTGTGTGCACGTGTGTGTGTGTGGGTATACAAAGACACATCATATACACCATACATATAGAAATATTTTTAGCAAAAGTGGAATCAAAGTATTGGGTGCTACTTATTTTTAGACACAGTATCATCAAATATTCTTTAAAAGTATAATCGCAATGGCTTCTTATCTTTTCATCATAGTCTGTAACTTGTGGAAAAATACTTGATATGGGCTCTTTGATCATCTTTTAATCTAATTGTAGAATTATTTATTTGTGAATTAATATTGTGAAAGTAACAGTGGGAAAGTTTTAACAAGGATAGAAGGGTTTCATACTCTGAAATAAAATCTGCACCTTTCTATAATGCTTTGATTAATGAACCACATTTAATCCATCATTACCTAATTAAAATTTTGTTTTTGGCTTGAACACAAATGTCATTATGATTGCTCATAAAATAATTAAAATGGTATAGTCAGCTGGTGTTTTTTAATAAACTTATTACATCTTGTTTAAAGAGACACGACACAAGATGCACTCCTTAAATCTTTGCTAGTTGTTCTAAGTGTTATTTATTCTCTGAGGCTGATTTCATCCTTAGAATTATATCTCAGCAACATAATAATAAATACTTTCACTCCTACATGATTATACGTTTTCCTGACGTTCCATACAGTATCTTTCTGAGGCATTTTGTTATTCATGAAAAAGCTAAATGGCTTTTGAAATCAATGTGTTAAAAAAAAGAACATGATGTTCACCTCTTTGCTATTAATTTAGTATTGTTAAAAATTGGTAATGTTGTATTTTTCTTGTTATATCACAATGTGACAGGATACTAAGAAGATAGGAAAAATCTTGGGCAAGTAGAATAGAGAAACTGAGACCAGAAAATTAAACAATGCCAAAAAATTTGAACAACTTACAGCTAGCCAGTGAATTGCAAGACCTTATCTTTCCCAACCAAGAACACTTAAGTGTAAATAGTTTATACCTCTCCTCCCTAGCCAGAGAACGCATAGCCTAAATGACTCTGGTTGAGGAGATTGAGGACAAGAGACCCAAGGAATGCCATTTGTGCCAGCCAAACCCAAGGACAGATGAAGTCAGGGGGACAAATAACAAAAACTCTGAAAAGCCAGACAGGCCGAAGGTAAAAGTACAGCGGTAAAGCAGACCAAAGAATAATCCCCAACCCCCCATATGCTCATTCTGATATATCAGCACATTAAAAATGTACTTGGAAAGCTTATGAATATTCTGCTGAAACCTTCCCCTAAGATTCTCACCTGCAGAGGAGAGAGAAAAACTTCCTGGGCATGAACCTTTTTACTTCCTCCTAAGCTCTAAGGGTCCCCACAAGTCTTGCAACCAGGGGAGTGCTAGGCAGTAGCAGCTTGTCCTGGGGTTACCCTCTGATCTTGTCTCCGAGGCCTCCTTTTCTCCGGCTTTCCAGTGAGCTGACAGCAGCCCCGCCTTGGCTCACTCCTTTCCTACAAGGTTTCTAGGGAGCCAGAGCAGAGAGAGCACCACCTAGGCCCTTTCCTGTTGCTTCTTCCACCCTAAGCCCTTCCTTTGTTTCACTGTCGGCAGGCCCACTAAAAATGCTCTCTAAATCACCTGGGTTTGTGCTGTGAAATCTCTTCTACACAAAGTCAAGAGCCCACAGGCTACAGGCCGCCCTGGGGCCCACCTGCTCCGGGCCTGGTCCCTGTTTGGTAGCCGCAAGAAGCATTGTTGTCACTCGTTTTCCTCTTCATTGTTTTCTTCTACATTTTCAGAAAAGATTGTTTTACTGTCAGTTTTACACAATTGACGTTGCGTACAAATATGGAAAGCTTGGTGGATTTTTTTGCAGCTTTTGTTTTTATAATAAAGTCTAAGGTAGAATAAATTTTCAGTGGCACCTCTTTCCCTTACGTACAGTTGGGACTATTTTAAAGGCACCACAGTGATGCTGGATCTGGAAAGTCCTCCCATGCTCTGCTGCCAAAGAGCTGGTTCTGCCACTTGTTCAGTGGGAAGGTGTGCATTTATAGGAGTTAGGCCATTTGTTTCATTTTTAATCCAAACTAAGAAATATCCTGGTACGTTCATAAGGAATAATCTATTTAAAATAATATGTAGAAGTTTGACGAGCTTTTAACAAGAAACTAGAGAAATGGCTTTCTTTTATTCTTTTCACGAGATAGAAAAAAAAAATCAGGTTTTTAAACATAAACCCCCAAAGGTTCATCAATCCCCTGTATGAACAAATGTAGTGAAATATTTTTTGTCTTCTATAGTAATATGAGAAGTCAGCAAACTTTATTCTTACATTAGTATTTCTGGTATTGTATGATATACATTTATATACCCAAATGAAAAGTTTCATTATTTTAAATAAAAAAGTTTAATTTTTAACAAGAAGATGTTGATAGAGCAATAACACAAGACAGGACGAAGAGACTTTAAGAAATTAAAGGCAACTGTGTTAACAGTTTGGAAAATATTAGTGTGCTTTCTCTCTCAAATACCATGCGTATATCTCTAATTGACTGACACTATTCACAACTGCTGTCTTCTGTTTCTGATGTCTTGACTGTCAGCATCAGCTGTTTGCTCTTTCAGTCTCCTGACAAAAGTGCAACCAATTCCCCATATTAACTCTCCATGTTAGATGTGTTTTCTGTTTTTCTGACTGAACATTGACTGCAACCTTATATTTTATTTTTAAAAAGATTTTATTTATTCATTTTTAGAGAGAGGAGAAGGGAAGGAGAAAGAGAGGGAGGGAAACATTAATGCGTGGTTGCCCCTCGAGCACCCCCCACTGGGGATCTCGCCTGCAACCCAGGTATTTGACCTGACTGGGAATTGAACTGGCGACCTTTTGGTTCTCAGGCCAGCACTCAGTCCACTGAGCCACATCAGCCAGGTGAAACCTTATATTTTAAACTGAATAAAGATAACAGTTTATTTTTTTTTTACCCCATCTCAGTTGGTGCTGGCACTAGACAAAGAGACCACTTTAAATTGAGGCAAAATAATTGAAATACATTTTCTCTGAATATCTGAATTTCAGTGTGAGCAAAATTTGCATTTCAGTTATATACCTCCACGTCTACCTTTTAGTTAGAGCTTCATTTGGGATCATTGTTTCTTTGTCACAGTCCTGCTAATGAAACTTAACAATTCAGAACAAGGCAATCCCAAAGTTTTCAGGGCTTTTATTATTATTTTTTAAACAATTACCATTCAGAGAAAATGTTCCAATAGACACATTTTTCTGAAACTCTAAATTGGTTCCCTTTTAGTATTAAGATATTATATATTATTATTTTCATATAAATCAGATCATGGCTTTTAGTGCTGTTCCATTTACTTAGAAATATGCGATACCTTTCTATTATGATCAACCAAGCAGTAGTTTTTATCAGCATTCTCTGTTCCACCTCAGACCAAATCCTACCTAATGTACATAGACCTAGAAAGCTTCCTTATCACAAGGTTATGAACAGTTATTAAATTATAACCTGCTTTGCTTTAACAAAGTTTTGAGATCTCATTAAATCATGCACAGTATATCATAAAAGTTAAAGAAATTTGTTTACAGAGAAAAGAAATTTAGAATGGTGACATATAACAGAGGAAAAGTTAATAATTCACAGATATGTATGACACGAGGTGTACTACAACTGTTTAAAGAGTACTACATATTTCTATTCAGTTCCAAACTTCTGATTAGCCACAGCCAAAAAGACAATATCATCAACAAAAAGTCACAGTGTTTAGATAATAATAATAACAACAACAACAATAACAACAATATAGATGAAACGAATAATAACAATAAATAATATAACAAATTATTAATAAATTATTAAAATAATAAATACAGATACAACTAAAAGCCAATATTTTTCTGGTTATCAAATTTGAGGAAAATTTCTCCTCATATTTAGTATTTTGGATGAAGAATAGCACATAGAATACTTAAGAGCAGGACACAGAATCATGGGATAAGCAGTAATAATATTCTTAAAATCAAAATAACTAGTTTTGTGTAGACAGTAATGTAAGTTGAGGGCATAAGGTCAAACCACAATGTACTAAATATAATTTTCTATAAGTGGGTAGTACAAAAAGAAAAAATGCAAAACAATGAAATAAACTTTCTTAATGTCTAAATTGATCCAGGGATAAAAATCTAAACTATTTATTGGGTTGGGTGGACTCTATATTCTTTAATTAGTCCTTTATGAATATTACTTCTTGCACTTTGACATTTGATAACACTGGCCAGTGACAGGAATGTTATTATCTGACTAATACCTGGGAGTAATTATTTGGTATTACTGATTGAAGTAATGTGTATTTTTAAAACTCATATACTTCAAAAAGAATATGTTTAAAAAATCAACTGAGCAAAGAGAAAAAGAAGTGAATGTCCCCTTATGAATTTTAAGGCACCTAACCTAGACTCTGTCTTGATACACTTTGTCTTCAGTAGATATTGGCCCATCTCTGCATAAAGGAGGCCTGGGGAGCACTGTAGACAATATAAAGATCTTTCTCAGAAAACAATTCTGGATTTGCTCCAGGACAGAGCAAATCAACAACCAAGGTTCCAAAGTTCTATGCTGTAGACCATGGTTTTGGCAGTTTTAGCCTGGAAAATTTTCAACACAGAATTACCCATAAAACATTTTTAGAAATCCACTTGTGAAATATCTGAGTTTGAGAGATTCCTAGTGAATCTTCTGGGGAAAATTACTTGAGAAATGTACCTCCTACTAATAAAAATGATGGGCATGCTATTTAGAGTTATTAGTTATAAATCAATTAAACTCTGGAGGACACCTGCCCAAAATGTGAATTTGTGTTTATAGATAGTTGACCTTAAGTAAACTTTTTCTGACATGGTAGGAATAGTATTGAGCTAGTACTATCACCGAACAGTTCTCTTTTTAGTTTCCTTGTGTGAGGAATTGGACTCGGGTTACAAAGTTGAGACTGGTTTCTTTCAGCTTCTGATAGTCTCAATGAGATTGCTGTTAAGTGGGTATTTGCTTATGAGTTATTGAAAAATTGTAAATGTTAGAATTTTACAAACAATTGCCCAAGAAAGGTGGGTAACTAGAGTAAGTACTCAGAGGCCTTCTAAATTTGTACTTACTAGCTGTGGACCCAAACTTCATGTATTAGAGGAGCCCTTGGGGACTGAAATTGTGTATAAAGAAACAAAGCTCTGTCATTCAAAATTGCCTCCTCGCTGCCACCAATGACCTCACACCTTCATTTAACATTTCAAATTCTAACTCATGTGGTGTGGTATGTAGAATTCTAGGAAGAGATCAAGAGATACAAGCATGGGAGAGTGGGGAAAGGAAGAAGGAAGAGGAAAGCTGGCATGAGCTAAGTCTTAAAAAAATAAAAACAACTTTCCCCCTTTAATTTCTGTTCAAAAATTACAAAGGTAATGTGATTGTAGTGCAATGAGTAAAGTAGTAGAAAGATAAAGTAGTGGACGATAGATAATATTTCCTGCTCTCTCTTGCCTCCCACTCTCCCTTTCCTGGGTTCTTGTTCATTCATTCACAATCATACACATACATGTGAAGTCTCCTGCATCTTGAATTCTGCTTCTCACTCTTTCAATTTACCTGGACGTGGACTCTCTTTTCTTTTCTCACGGACTGGGCTATAACAGTCTGGGCTAACTAAAATGGGGTGTGGTAAGAAACCTAGAAGGAGCATAGCACAGGAAGCTCTGGGATCTCATTTAGGATGACTCAAATAGCTGGGAGTGACTTCAAAGAATGGGGTTGGACATCTGCTTCCAAGACAGACTCTTCACTTCCACATCTCTCCTGGGCTGAGAGGGCTGAAGAGCTGACTCAGCCTGGGCTGTCGGTGGATGTTCTGTGTGTGCCCCTTACAGCACGGCTAGTCCGGCCCCTGTGGTGGTGTCCGTGGTTCAAAGAGCGAGAAAGGCAGAAGAAGCGGCGTGTTTATTTTTAAGATCTCACCTTGGAAATCACGTGGTATTGCCTCCTATGTACCCTATCAGTCAAAGGAGTCATAAGCCTGCTTAAATTCAAGGGATGGACACATGGACTTCACCTGTTGATGAGAGGACAGGTAGAGAATATATGGCCACTTCCTCAGAGTCCTCATGTGAAATATATCCGAGAAGCTCACATTCGAATTGCATCTAAGTGGAATATGGAAAAGCTAATAGATCGATCATTTTCTGTTGCTCTTTTAAAAATAGGCCTGACTGCATTCCAAGTCCAACCAGGCAGGGCCACATTCTTAGAGATGATAAGTGCCAACAGAGATCGTAAATGTCAGTCAGCCTGTCAGAGAGGACAGTGACTAAATCATGGAGAGAATTCTTTATTATGTACTATATTTAGCTTGAGCTGTTCATCAGCTCTTTGGAAGGTGAAAAATTTACTGCAACTGATTAGAAATAGGCCTGATCGCAAAGTCCAGGGGTCATTGCCCTAAAAATAAACTTGAGAAAAGCCAGCTTCTCAGATGTCACAAATGATTGGAACTTCTGTGATCCAACAATGATACTGTTGGATTCTGTAACTTCAAGTCAGCCTTCATTGGTGGTCCCAATAGTGAAATTCAGGCCCTTACACAATCATTGATTATACCTAAGGTTTTGCAATGCAGCAAGAAGTTTATATTAAAACCGTGGCTAAGTGGCGGGCACATAGTACCAGGTGGTGCTCAGATATAAAGATGAACATAGTGGCTTACCTTCAAAGAACACAGCCTGGAGCGTATTTCAGGCATGCAAACAGATGAATTGCAACACAAGGCATCACTTATAAATGAACCATATGATCTCAGAACGGGAGGATCTACCTGCTTGGGTGTTTACATGTGATTAGCACCTATAACTACTTCCTCTCTGTCCACACCTAAGCCTTTGAACCTTCTCTCTTATCTGGCCTTCTAGGATGTCTCTTTGATAGACTTCAAACACAGTTTTCCCCTCTGCCTACATTTTTGCTTTAATAACTAACTTGGATTTTAGTCTTTTTTTCTGTAACATTTCCGCTCCCCTTAACATCCTGTCTCCACCCTGTTTTTTTGTCTCTGTGCTCTAAAGCCTGAGGGCAAGAGATTTCTTCATTAAAATACATGTGGCTGAGCAGTGACTGTATGCTGGGAAAAATGTTAGGTGCTGCGGATGTAGTGCTGAGTCAGGTACAAGGACCTTAGTCAAGTAGAACGCCTCCTACGTTCTTGGGATTATGTGCCTGACTTGGTCAAATATAGGGCGGTTTCGACCCCGAGAAAATTAGGGAGTCCTTTCTAGCCAGGAGACATTTGATCTATTTTTTTTTTTAATGAAAAATTAGAAGTTTTCTAGGTTGGGGTGAAGGAAGAGTGAGGAAGATCAGACTTTTCAGACAGAGGGTACAACACATGCAAAAAATGGAAAGGACACGATCCATTTGGGAGATCAAGAGAAATTCATCTGAGAGTGCAGCCAGGCACATCAGCAAGTGAAGCTAGAGAAGTAGTTTGGGATCATGTCGGGAAGCCTCGTATGACCCTTCTGGTTAAGTTCGGACTTAATGCTGTAGGCAAGGGAGAGTCAACACAAATATATAAGCAGGGTTGGGGTGCGATGTTATAATAATAAATCTGATTATCCAGGAGGACGGTCGTAGGAGTGGGGAAAGGGTAAGATCAGTTGGGAGACTAATGCATTAGTCTAGATTAGAGCTAATTAGAGCCCAAGCGAAGACATGGAAAGAGGGGCAGAGAGCAAAGTTTAGTTCTGTAGCAGAGTTTAGAGGTGGAATTAAGAACTGTTGGCACCTCATTAGTATGGAACACCTGATGACGGTAACGTCATGACTCTAAGATGAAAAAAACAAAAGGAAAAGGAGCAGGTTTTGTAAGACGACACAAGTTTTATTTTGGATACATGGATCTTCAAGTGAAGATGAGCAGAAGGCAGTTGGCGAATTTGATCTGAATGTAAAAAGGAAGACAAGATGGACTACAGATCCATTTTTTGGAGGCCATAAAAGAGGCGAATTGACAGAAAATTAAACAAATATTTGAGAAACGGGGAGAAAAATGTCAGCAAAGACTCAGAGACTAAGGAGGAGGAACAGCAAAGATTAGTCTCCTGGAGTGGATAAAGGTCAAACTGATAGGCATGCTACTTTGTTTTTGACCAAAGTCCTGTGAGTGCCTGGGCAAGTGCTGACACATATGATGGCAGATATAGGGAAAGTCAGCTGTCAGCCTTTCCGCCATGGATGGCTGAAGCAAAGTTGAGGTTCTGTGTGGTTTCTGACCCTTCCCCTTGGTTCTTGCCAGTCAGGAGTCAGAAGGGAGTTAGAGCACTTCCCATATTGGTCTCACGTGAAAGAAAAAGAGAACTCTAGAAACTTGATACACCACCTACCAGAGCTAAAAACACAAGGTACATCATCTTTGCATCATGTGAGATAATACCATTTTAGTTTTAACTTTAAACCTATTTTTCCATTTCTGTGCCTGAATTTCCTTTGCCTGTTGGATTTGGCTGAATTTCATCACTTTTTGTTTTTCTGTTGTTTAAAGATGCTTATGAGTGGACATGTTATACAGTTTTAAGATAAAAATATTTCAAATTGTGCTAATAACTTCTTTCCCTAGAAAATGATAAAATTTTTATCTTTTCTCATGAAACGTAAATACACAAGCTGGCCTGAAGAGAAAGCTTTTGTCCAAATGTCATTTGTTTTTATTGTTTATTTATTAGCTTAATTTACATTGGGAAATATATTAATTATATATGCTGCAATTGTTTAAGATGAGTCATTTAATTGGCACAGTCCCTTGTGAGCAGTGTTTTGTATCAAAGGATCTGGGTTCAGTTTAGATGCTAAGGGACACTTACTGGGGTGTGGTGGAGTTAGCTTGATTGATGCTGGCTGAGTGCCCTGGAAGGATTAATATACAAAGGCTGGAGTATATAGTTGAATGAAAGCAATGTTTGTAGCCTAGAAGAGAATATAGTAGCCAGCTGACCTCTAAATAATCCTAGCAGGGGGTCAAGTCACCATGAAACCACTTAGTCTATTCTAGAGAAGGCGATACTGGGACAGGGCTTAAGGGAGCGCTGAAATTCACTTCCAAGATTTAGTCTTTGCACTCCTTCCTTGTGAATAGCATTTTCACTTTATCCCTTTTAAATGATACAATCTATGTGATGACTCCTTCCTTCTTTTTTTAAAATTAGGTGTTAATCAGCAGTGTAATTGAAGCCTTTCCTGTTTGGCTTATAAATGCAAGTGTTCCATTACATGTATTTAACTGGGCTTTCTTTCAGATCAGAATCTCTGTTGTGAAATACAGTGGCAATCATGCAACCTCTACTGGTTTGTATCTACACAGCTGTGTGCAAGTTGTATTTTTCTTACCTGATAATAAGTACCTCCAGGGCAGGAAACACTAGCTTTTCATCCTTCTGCTCATCCATCTGTCCACCCATGCATTTACTGAACATTTGACTATCTATGTGGCAGGCACTGTGATGAACTTAGGAATGTACCCCATCTTTTCCCTCAAAGATCTCATAGTTCACGAAGGGCAGTGGTTCTCAACGGTGGCTGCATGTAGAAATCACCCGGGTGGCTGGCTCCACTTTCAGGAGGCCTGTCTCACTATACTAGAGGGTGACCTGGGTAGTGCTATAGATACAGGGTCCGGCAGAAGTAACGCCTGCCTGAGTGTGGTTGGTAGGGCATGTGAATGTCTCGCACAAGACGGACAGCAATTTGAACAGTTCATCTAACTGTCCTATAGCATGCTTGGTGGTGATATTGTTATGTTACAGAATTACATGCGTATGATTTTGTAATAAAAAAAGGGTGTTATTTGTGCCAGACCCTGTATATTTTTAGAGCTTTTAAGGTGATTCCAGAGGGCAAACAGATTGAGAATCACTGAGTTAGGCAGATAGGCCTACACTGTAAGTTCTGTAATAAGAAAAATCCAGAATTTTTGTGGTACACAGAAAAATAGTTACATACCTTTTTTTCTATTACTCCTCAAAGCACCAATCACTGGGCACTGGGCTTGGAGTACACTAGATTAAATATTTCTTTAATGAACTTATTATCATTAGGCTCAATTATTTCAATATCAGTGGGTGATATTCTGTATTATAATTATATTATGACAATTCTTTCATTTACTAATTGAATTTCTTTCCCAAATTAAAAAGAGTTTGGGGGTCTTTTTTTTTGAGAATAAATGAATTTAGTTGTTTCTATATTTAGCTTTATACCTTTTGGATTCTTGGTTTTATTTGATGAAATCTAATTCATCACTTTATGGGCAAAATCCATTTTTGACTTTGAAAACATGATTATTTTTTCCTTATCAGTCTCTCCTAGTTTAGTCAGGTAGTTTTATCAATTAATTATGACATGTAAATTATGTATTTTGACATACATCACAGGTTTAAAATTATTCCTGCAACTCCCGTAGAGTAGATATGAAATGGTCACGCAATAAACGCCTGACCGAAGGAGAACATTTGAAAGGGTCACTCGGTCAGTATCATGATGTCATGTTTCTCTTCAATGGGGAGTCCATTTCTGCTCCGACACCCAGTCTGGAAATATGTCTCCTCACTGAAGTTTAACTGAGATGTAACGCTCCTTCCCTATGTGCACTCCTCTCTCAGTGAGTGCGAGAGAGGAGAGCACACAGGGTCAGGCTGCCGAGCCCACGGATGGGGGAGTCCAGCTCCAGTCAGCTTTGGAGGAACCAGTAACTAGCGCAGAGGGTTTCTGGTGTGTTGAAGGTAGCCAAGCTCTCCAGAAATACTACTGATCAAACATAGATCTTACAGTGAGCTTTGCACATTTTCAGAACACAAGTGTAAAAATCTGTGAGTAAGATGTTGGCACAGGGAAATGGCATCTTGACACTGGTCACGTCTTCTTGACCTCATTGCAGCTTGGTGTGTCCCTGTGATTCATTTTTAGTTAAGAGGATGTGAGTAGAAGATACGTATGCAATTTCAGTCTTTTGTTCATAAAAGGAATGGGACCCTTCTCTCCTTTTCCCCAGTCTTTCTTCCCACTGACAGAATGTGGAGGTGACGGTGAGCTACACTGGACCCTGGGGATGAAGACAAAGATAAAAGGAACCAGAGATTTGGTGATTTTACATAGCAGAGGTGCCATGCTTGCTCAGACTTTTGTATGAGAGGAATAAACTATCAAATTTAAGCCACTGCTACTTTGTGTCTCTGTCACAAATGGCCTGCACCATATACTAATTCACTGTCCCTCCAACTTCTAGGTCAACCATGTTGAATTAAATACAAGTCTTTGAACTTTCAATGTGGTCTTTTAATGTCTTCTTCCTCCTTTTACTTGTTCTGTTCCCTGTGAAATGAAATTGAATTGTGAATTGCATTTTCAAATATTTTTTCTCCATCACCCAGGTAAACTTGTACTCATTTTCAAGGTTCAGATAAAATATTACTTTCTTTGGGAAGTCTTCCTTGATATTTCCATGTTGAGATGACAGTCTTTTTATGATTGTCCTCAGTAGACCTCGTACATAATTACAATAATGACAATATACAAACTTTATTAAGGATGTACTATGTGTTATATGAGGTCTGTCCAGGAAGTTTTCAGCCATATACTATGAACAATAGAGACATTTATTGAAGAAGGTACAAGATACAAGAGACATTGTATATAGGACAATGACATCTCAGTCCCCTTCAAAGTAGGCACCTTGGGACCTCACACAGTTCTCCCAGTGTCTCTTCCACTGTTCAAAACACTCTGCAAAATCCTTTATTGGAATTGCCATCAGCTGTCCTGTCATATTTTCCTGAATCTCATTGATGGTCTGAAATCGCTTCCTTTTCAAAGGTGATTTTAGTTTTGGGAAAAGCCAGAATTGCAGCGTGCCAAATCTGGGCTATAGGGGACTGAGTCACATGGGTGATTTGAGGTCTCACCAAAAAATTCTGCATGAGACATGATGTCTGAGCAGGTGCTTTGTCATGACAAAGCTGCCAGTCACCAGTTGCCCATAGCTGTGGCCCTTTTTGTCATATTGTATCTCTCAACTACCAAAGAACATTGAGGTAGTGCTCCTTATTAATTGTTTGGCCTGGATTGGTGCACTCATGATGGACAGCATCTTCCCAATCAAAAAACACAGTTAACATGATCTTGATCTTGCAACAACTTTTCTGTGCCTTCTACCGGTGTGGACAGCCAGGCAACTTTCATTGGGGCGACCAGGCCTTTGTTTCCAGATCATAGCAGTGTACTCATGATTCATCCCTAGTTATAACCTTCTTGAGGGAATCTGGTTCTTTATAAACATTTCGAATCAAGTCATTAGCAACTGCGGCACGATATTCCTCCTGCTCTGGTAGCAGAAGCTGTGGAACAAATTTTGCCATGACACGTTTCATGCCAAGATCCTGCATCAAAATCTCGGACACAGTAGTTTTTGAAATCCCCAGATCAACTTCTACTCACAGTTCTCACACTGTCAGTCGGTGATCTTTGCTGATTGCAGCCCATACACGTTCAACATTCTCAGGTGTTCTGCTTGTTGCAGGCCTTCCAGAACATAGATCACTTTCAACAGTTTCTCAGCCATCTTTGAAGCATTTGTGACACTTTTATTTGTGCTGCACTCACTGCATGGTCCCCAAAAGCCTTCTCTGAATCATCTAAATGGTCTCCGTGGAGGAATGTTCAAGCTTAGTGCAAAATTTAATGCAGTCATGGCTCTTCTCACTCAGTCATTTTGAGTGCAACAGCCACACTGTACACATGCTCACTCAACGGTGTCTACTGCCCCCGCTGACTAGTACAGTGAACTCATCATTGTTCATACATGTGTGTTCCAGCCCACTCTCCTTGGCTGCCAGGTTATGTCAGTGTCGTGCAACTGTTCTCGTTATATTAACAATGGCTAGACTTTTACTGGACAGACCTTGTGTATACTTTAAAATTGCTTTCCATAAAAAACGCATGTATTCTCACAACAGTTTTATGTGATGTATGTATCAAACTCATTTTATAGATGAAAATAATTCAGGCTTGGAGAAAGAAGCTAGGTGATTTGCCCCGGTTCATACCGTTAGAGTAAATAGTAGAGCTGGACTTCAAAGACGGGTTAACCTGGCTTCAGTTCCATTTTCTATCATCTCTGCCTTCATTGCAGCCTCTCATGTCTGGCATCATGTTTCTTTGTTTACAGGTACATTTTGTTCAATTGTACTCTGCCTTTCCCATATCTAATTCATTATGGGAGCTCAAAAAACACAAATGAAATAATTGAGCTCAATTTTCCTCACCGGTTGCCTTCCAAAGTTACAGTATAAACTCTAGGAATAGTGCCATACCTTAAATGCAAGGCCAAAGGCAATCATTCTTTTATGCTCTGATTTCTCTTTGGATCATGCAACAATAATTGATCTTCTACCTAGGCTAGCTTTGGTTACTGCTAGACAGTATCTTAGTTGGCTAGGGTGGCCATAACAAAATACCACAGACTGGGTGGCTTCAACAACAGAAATTTATTTTCTCACAGTTTTAGGGGCTGAAAGTCCAAGATCAAGGTGCTGTCAGGGTTGGTTTCTAGTCAGAGCTCTCTTCCTAGCTTGTCGATGGCTGAATTCTTGTATCTTCATGTGACATTTTCTCTGTGCCATGCATCCCTGGTGACATTCTCTCATTCTTAGGAACACCGATCCTATCAGCTTAGGGCATACCACCATTCTGACCTCATTGTTGAAATAAATTTCTAGGCCCAAGATGGAACCACTCTTGCCTGGGGTGTCAAGTCAGCACACTGCAACTTAGATCACTTACATGTCCCTGTAAACATTTCCCTTGACCAGAAACACAGTATATCCAGTCAACCGATCCCCAAAGGTCAAACAAATCTGGGCTCTATACTCATTTCTTTGTTCCTTATACATTTTCTACTTTTCTCTCTCTTGTTCCTTATTCTTATTCTTCATCCTATAAAAGCTTCCTGCCCTTGACACCAGTTTGCAGCTCTCTAAATTCTGGGCCATGGAGACTGCCTGTTTCTTTAAGTGTTCATTAAGATTTGTATCACACAGGTTGTCCTCTTTAATCATTTTTAGCACAACACACACACACACACAAGTTTTCCTTTCCAATGTGTTCTAAGTACACGACTGCCTAAATGTGTCATGAGGATCTAAAATTTGCTAACTCAGCCTATGTGATCCTCAGTTTCCTAACTTTAAAATGGGTATAATGATAATAGTTCCACGTATCTCAGAAGTGTTTTTATTTTCTTTTACTTCTTTTGGTATCAAATGCAATAATATTCAGAAAGTGCTTTATCAACTGAAGGTGCTATATCTGAAATGTTCTTTCCCCAACTGTCTGGTAGGTGTTGACTCATTAAAAAAAAAAAATCCTCACCCAAAGATATGTTTATTGATTTTAGAGAGAGAGAGGAAGGGAGAGAGTGAGAGAGAGAGAGAGAGAAATTGATGCGAGGGAGAAACATCAAGTAGTTGCCTCCTCTCTGTGCCCTGATTGGGGATTGGACTCACAACCTAGGCATGTGCCCCGAGTGGGAATTGAACCACAACTTTTGGTGCATGAGATGATGCCCCAAGCAACTGAGCCATGTGACCAGGACAATGCTGACTCATTTTTGAGATACACCTCCACTGTGGAGCTATTACTTTTCCTTAATTTAGGGACCAGATCTAATACATGAGGGCATGAAAGGAACATAGTTACTTCACTGAAGTCTTGTAAGTAACCAGCAGTTTCTACTCTAATTTTGGAGCTACACAGTCCTGAGCATATCCAGACACAGAGTTGACTTCTTGTTCCTTGTTCTCATCCCACTTCTCATTAGCATCTAATGGAAAAAGGATAAGATTTGAAGTTAGACCAATCAGAGTTTCTTTTTGTTGTTGTTGTTTTTTTAACTATCTACTTACTTGACCTTGGGCAGCTCACTTTACCTCTGTGAGTCTCATATTCTATAAGTCCATCTGATACTTCAGCTAGAATTGCTTTTCTGATTTGGTTCCTACCTCTCTCGGCGTGGGCACAGAGTGCAGGGGCTGTTGGTGCAAAAAGGAAGGGAGGGGTGGTACAGAGGGAAAGAGACAAGTACTGAGAACTGTAAGGACAAGGGGCATTTGTGACGATCTTTGTATTTTTATTGCCACATCTGTCCCCCAACTGAGATCTATTATGAAAAATCTGCGGATCTTTTATGTTCATTTCTCACTAAGTAAAATCAGGTTTATGTTTTTTTTCCCAAGTAGTGCTTTTTGTGTTTGGGAAAGGTAGATATCATGGTTTATGCAATGACCTCCTGGGACAGGAGGAGGAAGCAGGGTAGCATCTGGGAAAGCACCTGCTTGTGGGGCAGGCCATGGACGCCCGTAAAGCATGAGTGTAGGGTGTTGATTATGTGCTGGCCTAGCCTAGGGTATGGGAGAGCATGACTTTTCCAAGCCAAAAAAAAAAAAAGAATTATTTTTGGCACTTGGGACTGAACAAAATTAATTAGCCATCTCTGATTGTTTTCAGATTTGCAGACCTCTAAGGAATTTGAAAAGACAATTAAGCAATAGAGGAAACTCCACATCCCAGATAAACTAAGTATTTTGAGGCTTGCACAAGTTCTCAACATGGTCCAGGCTTTTTTAGTAAATATCTATTATATTTCTCGAAACTGAGATGGCTGAAGAAAAAAAAAAAAGGAAACCCTTAACAGGAAGAAAGAACCGATTTATGAAAGGATAGAAAGACCTTTATCATAAGACTTTCAGTAAGTACTGTTTTATTCAAAGACTATATGAAATGCACAGCACTGACTTAGAGGCTTGATCTCCCCAGACCCAACCCACTATTAGGTACAAATTCATTCTTTTATCAGAGTGATATATTGTTCAATGGACAATGCTTATCCTTATCTATATCCAGTGATGGACTTAAAATAGGCAATGTGGAAGACTTGAGACACACCAGGGAAATGAATTGACTAAGAGCAAAGTACTCTACTGATAATTGGGCTACAAAATTTGCATCTGTGAAGGGTGTCTTGGCTCAAGAAGAGAGGAGAATGGAGAAAGTGATGAGAAATGAGAGGTATCAAAGACAAGTGCCTCCTAATCCAGACAGTATTTTTCCTGGCCTATGGCCTGTCTTGTCCCTTGAAACACCATACTCGGATAACATCTTGCTTCAAAACGCAAAACCAAACACAGGTGTATCAATCAAAAGGCGGCTTAACATCGAAACACTGTATTTTAAAGTAAGGAACCATGTGGCCTTGGTTTACATTTTTTTTAAGCCTCAGTTTCCTTCTCTGTAAAATGAAGACAATAATAATAGCTACGCCTCATTGGGCATGTGCCAGGTGTTTGAACTTTATTGTTTTTGTTCTTCAAACAACCGTATAAACTAAGAACTGCTTTTTATATAATAGAGGAGGAAATGAGTACAAAGTGGTTACATAATACACCTGAAATCATGAGCGAGTGGCTCAGCCAGACCTGTTGGACTCGGCAGACTGTTCTTGTTCGATTGTACCCCAGGCCTCGATAACGCTGCTCTGTCACACAGTGCTGTCACAAGGACTGAAGCATGAGCGTGCCATTTGTAAAGCTGACACACAACTGGCATTTTTCAAATGTAATTTCCTTGCCATTTACTTCAAGTGCAAAAACTCTGCCCATATCACAGTTATTTCCTTCTCCGAGATATGCTTGTGTGTTTCTGTGTAGTTAAAGACAAATATTGGTGTAGTACCACAATGATTAATCATGAAAAAGATGTTCCATTCTGGGTCATTGAATTTTAATTTATTTAAGGAACAATAAGATTTTATTTTTTATTATTGTACTTTGGGCATAGATATAAGAGGAGGCCTAAAATTGGGGGGTCAGGGGAAAACGCATCCTTAAAATGGAAAGTAGCACCGTGGTGAGTATATAAGGGGTCAGGCCAGGGGCCTCTTTAGTGGGGTTCAGAAGGAGGCACAAAGTGGCTGTTGTGAGGAGTTCAGAATAAAGTGAGTGTGACAGGACAAGGGCTCAACAGGCTGGTGTGAGATAAAAGTTTCATCTCAAAGACTGTAAGCTTGTAGACCAGAGTCCTTTGGCTTAGCAAGACTTTTGATTTGAAGAAGGGACACACTTTCTAAGGCACTGGTAATAAGGTAAGATTCCTCAGGGTCAGTGGTGAATTAGGAATCCAATAAGGATGATCCATATTTAATCTCTGAAGGGTCTTTGACCATATCCATCTAATAGTCCAGTTCTGACAATTCTGAGGTCGTGTGTTGACTGACACTCTCTTTGAAGAGAACTTTGAACTATAGTTTCAAACTGGAAAAAAAAAAAATCAATAGCCAAAGAAAAGCAAGGCAGGTAATGAGTCCTAGTTTCAGGCCGTAGTGTAGTTAAATATATGCCAGGAATTTACACCCGGCAGTGAATCGGAATCGGATCCTTTGTTTTCAATAACCACTCTTGCTTCTTTCTTTGCTTGTTGTCGGAGACTACGTCTAATGGAGAAAAACAGCAAAGACAGTCAGAGCGACAGCAAAGTTTTGTTGAGTAGCCGCCACCGCACACATCTGCCTGGTGCGTTGATGCCGGGCTCAGCCCTGAGCTTTGCCAAGGGGTCTGTCAGCCCTGCTGGATCAAGGAAAGAGCTTAACATGTCTCTCTCTTCCCCACATTGTACCACCTCTACAAAAGCCAAAAGAGAAGCAGATAAAACACAATAAACAAAAGCGAAATCCCACAGCAGGCAGTTAGTGATTCATCTCTGTGGGGATGAAACATAGAGATTGAACTCAGGGAACACTGAGTGTCTGAATAGCTGTCCCTGGGAAGTGGTTACCACATTTTAGGTTGGCCCAGACATGCTCTTCAATTAAAGAAGATGCTAAACCCAAGGATTTGGCATTGGGGCTGTAACTATAGACCCTAGTTAGTCTGTGGGCCTTCAGCTTCCCCGAAGCCAGAGCGAGTGGTGCAGTTCAGGGCTCTGAGCACCGGCCCCTGCACCTGGGCGCACTGCGGCCTCTTGTCTTGAGGAGCTCTCCCTCCAAAAGAATTTTCCTCTCAGGTTTCTCTCAAATGCTACACGTTAGGATCCAGGAAGGAGGTCACTTGCTGTGTGGGTAATTTCAAATATTTCCCTTGATATTTGCATCTTGGTGGTATGTCTCATAACTCAATTTTGAATCTGATATCGTTTTTACTTTGGGCATTTAGTAGCCACTTCCAACTTAACTTTTTGCAGTATGTGCATGCGGTGGGGAGAGAGAGACAGAGAGCGAGAGATTTGGTGATTATTATTTTCTTCTTTATGTATGTCTGTATTTTCTATAAAACTGTAATAAGAAAAATTCATATCAAAATGTCACTTATTAATTTCTTTATTTTTAAGCTTTAAAATGCTCCATAAGTAGATAAATTTATAATCAGTACTAATCATGTACAGAAAAATTGCATGCATAAGCAAGTTAAAAAGTCTGAAGAAATATCTATCCATCTATCTTAATTTCGAAGTAATTTTAAACTTACAGAAAAACTGCAAGAATAGTACAAGGAACATCCATATATCTTTTGTGCAGACACCCCATTTAAGTTTCCCGTTATCACTATAATGTCTTTCAGAACGAAAGGACCCTGTGCAGGACCATGCATTGTACCAGGTGGTCAAGTCTCTCCAGCCTACTTCAATCTTGAACATTTCCTCACTATTTCCTTTCAAGACTTTGATGCTTTTGGCTACGACTTTGTAGAACGTTTCTCAGTGTGCATTTGTCCACTGCAGCCTCCTGACTTAGAACCAGGTTTTGCGGTTTTGCAGAGCATCGCAGAAGTAATCTGTGCGCTTCCCCTTGTATCAGGGACACACTGTGGCATTGGTCCCATTACTGGGGGAGCTAATAATGATCACTCTATGAGGGTGTAGCTGCCTGGTTTTTCTGTTGTAAGTTTGCTTTTTCATCCTAGTTAATAAATATTTATGGGGAGACACCTTGAGATGAGGTAAAGGCATGAACTGCAACTTTTTACCAGGATGCTGTCCTGACAGCCTACTCTGCAGATTTTGGACTTGCCAGCCTCCACGATAGCATGAGCTGATTCCGTAAAGTCCCCTCCTCCTCTCTCTCTCTACACACACACACACACACACACACAGAGATATAAATATATGGAGATATAAATAGATACATAGATTAACAGATATAGATACAAGTATATAAAGGTAGATAGATACATATAGATATAGATAGATACATAGATATAGGAAGTAGATATAAATATGTATGTATGTATCTATCTGATCTCTTATTAGCTCTGTTTCTGGGAACTCAGACTAATACAATGGCATTCATTTTTCTTCCCATGTAACTTTTCATAGAATTCCTAAAACTAAGTGATCCATATTTCTGCTTCTTTGTATCCTCCTGAACCTCAGGGAAGACTTGTTCAATATTTCCCTTGCACAGAGGTCAAAGGAGCTCAAGAAATCTATTGTTTAAATAGTCAGCTGCCAAACAATTAAGATTTTAGTAGTAGTAAATTTCTAAATACCTGAGCGAAATGAAATAGGACAGTAGGAGGTGGTAACTAAGGTCAAGGGAAGGCAGAAGAACATTGACACTTTTTTGTAAAACTTGTGTGAGGCAAAGATTTTTAAAACATCCAGAACTGTGTCAATTAGAAACTCTTGTATTTGTTTCATTATTTAATTTTTTCAGTTCTAATACATATTCTTCTCATTTTCACTTGAATATACTGCTAACAACCTGGCTCCGATGTGTATGAGCAGATTAAGTGAAAGTCTTCCTCTGAGCATACAATCAATATGATCTTTTCCCCTGACAGTACTGTTCTTTCTAGACTGTGTTTTCCTTGGGAATTCTCCCTTTCATGTTTCTTATGGCAATCTTACTTGAAACATCACAACTCTTCTCACTGTCAGATCTAACAATATTAAAAAAAGAGTTGCAATTATTTAATAATAAGCTATACATGCATCAAGGGAAATTAAAACCTTTGTTTCTCAGGTAGGGTCACAATTCGACATGCTACCATCTGGGTCAATTAAAGGAGGCGAGATAACCATGTTGGGAGTCCTTGATCATTATCCAAGTTTTCATTAAGAGAGTCCCCAAAGTAAAGTTACAAATTTGCAGAGACAGGCAAAAGTTCTTATAGCATGAAAATAATTACTAATGAACTTCTACTTACACAATTAATCTCCACTTATGCTCCCTTCCCCTTAACACTGCTAGAGATTTTTATGCCTATAGTGTGTCTTCTCCATCTACCCCTTACTGAGTTTTAGATGTCAGTAAGGGGTAAATGCAAATACAAATGCGAATCAATTGCAAAGTGAAATTCCAAATCTTGCAAAAAAAAATGTAGGATTACATGCAGTGTGGGACACAATGTTGAAAAAGTACTGAACCCTTCACTGGAAAAGAACATAAGGGAAATTAAACCAGTTAGCAACAGAAGACAACAAAAATCTACCCAGATGATAATCGGTGCTTCAAAAGAGATTGATTTGAATATCAAAGAACGAAGAAAATGTACCCAGGAAAACTGATGAGGCACTCAAATATTTCTACAAAAATGACAAGACTCAGCTCATGCTGCATGATCAAACTGTGAAGGGTGTGATATAGTGATCTTTAGGAATTTTGGCAGAAAAATGTGACCAAAAAACAACCCACAATCCAAACAATACTTGTCTCATTCTATACTCATTTTTTTCTCTCTTTTATGGACCACAAGTAGAGAAGTTTAGCTTAATCATGCAGGCAGGCTCATGGCATATCATCATTATTATTCTATTATATCTCTATCATCTATTCATCTCTCAGCTATCTATTCTGTTTTAACCCCATTTCCTGTTCAGCTCCCTCCCATAACTCTGTTAACATAATATTTATTTTGTATCCACTGATGCTATGCATTGACCCTTGGCCCTTGGTCTAGACCTCACTTCAGAGAGACCTGAATATCACAAAAACAAATTTATTTAAAAAATACCTGGGCATCTCTCTTCCATGCCCAGAACTGGCACAGCATAACCTGTAACCCTCAACATTCATACTTCTAATACCATTCAGGCCCCTGGGTAGAATTTCTCAGTACTTTTGTGTCCAAATGCATAGGTTTGTGCATTGTGCCATTGGATTTGGACAATGTATACAGTTAGATAGGAAAAAAGATAAATTACCTTGTCAAATCCTTGCTTTCATGTGGTATGAGTGTAATAGATTTTGACAACATTAAGTATCATTTTAAGCGATAAATATTTTCTTGACTTCTCTTTGTGTCCAGTCCTTTTTGTGTTCAAGTTGCAGTTCAAGAGGATTTGTGGATAAGCATGTTAGTTGCAACAGTTGCACACGGTAACCAAGGGTTAGTCTGTAGTTCAACAATTACTGAGACACATATTATTGTCCCATAACCGAACACCCAGCCATGTGCAATAGTAACTAAGTTCAGTTTTGTCATTGATATTTTGTCAACTTTTAGTCACATATTTACATGTTTATAAATGTTATCATTGTGAAGGTATATTTCTCAATTTACCATGGTTTTTGATCCACTCATTTACTGTTGGGCACTTAGTTTGCTCTCAGTGCTTGGCTATTGTAAAATGCGCTGCTATGAACATTGGGGTGCATAGGTTCTTTTGAATTGGTGTTTCAGGATTCTTAGGGTGTAATCCCAGTAGTGGAATTGTTGGGTCAAAAGGCAGTTCTATTTTTAACTTTTGAGGAAATTCCAAACTGTTTTCCACAGTGGCTATACCAGTCTGCATTCTTACCAACAGTGCACTAAGGTTTCCTTTTCTCCACAAGTTTTCAGAACTTGTTTGTTGATTTGTTGATGGCAATTCTGACTGGTGTGAAGTGGTACCTCATTGTGGTTTTAATTTGCATCTCTCTGATGGCTAGTGATGCTGACCATCCTTTCATATGTCTCTGGGCCCTGTGTATGTCCTCCTTGGAGAAGTGTCTGTTCAGGTCCTTTTCCCATTTGTTAATTGGATTGTTTGTCTTCCTGGAGTGGAGTCGTGTGAATTCTTCATATATTTTGGAGACCAAACCCAATGCAATACTACATAGCAGAAAGAAAGTAGGAATTCCTACCCATTGCAACAGCATGGATAGAACCGGAGAGCATTATGCTAAGTGTAGTAAGCCAGTCGGTGAAAGACAAATACCATATGATCTCATCTTTAAGTGGAACCTAATCAACAAAACAAACAAGCAAGCAAACTATAACCAGAGAAGTGGAAATAAAGAACAAATGGACAGTGACCAGAAGTGAAGGGGGAGGGGGATATTGAGGGAAAGAAGGGGAAGGGTCATCAAGGGACATTTCTAAAGGACCCATGGACAAAGACAATGGGGGTGGGGTGGGGAGGATTGAATTTGGGAGGTAGGGGTGGGCAGGGTGGGGGAGAGTTATGGGAGGAAAATGAGGACAACTGTAATAGAACATCAATAAAAAAATTAACAAAGAAGGTATATTTGTCAAAGTAAAAGGATAAAACATTTTATTTGACAATTTATTGGTCTGATTTATAACTTTAAAGTCTTTAGATACATAGATCTACATTCTTGTTCCAGGTTCTACAAATGTGTGAAAGCAGGAATGTTTGGTATGCTAGTGCTGACTGGTGGGTAAAAAACGGTCTTCCTGAGGTTCCACCTGAGCTGAGGGTGAACTAAGGAAGAGAGTGAGGAGCAGACCTGGGAGGGGAGTACAAAAAAGTTTGACGTGTATTTGAAGAACAGACGGGAGGCCAAGGTCATTGGAGCAGAATGACAGAGTGCTGGAGTGATGGTGCATGAGAACAGAGATTTTAGAACAGAGGTAGAGCCCAGATTACACAGGGCCTTGCAGGCGCTGCATTAGGAGTTTGTGTTTCTCTCTGCAAGAGATGGGACTCTTCCTTAGGTTTCTAAATAACGAAATAGATGATCTCAGTTTCTCCCCCTGCCCAACATTTTATTGTAAATATACAACGAAGTTGGAAGAATTTTAGAGTGAACACCTATATGGCCACAAATAGATTCTACTATTATCATTTTACTAAACTTGTTTTATCATATACCTATTCACCTGTTCATCTGGTAATCTATCAGTTTTTAATGCAGTTCATGATTTATAGACCCCAGGATATTTACTTCTAATTAATTCTTTATGCATATTGTTACCTAAAGTTTTTGGTGGTTCTTTTTATTTTGATGAAAAATTTACATAACATGAAATGCATAAATTGCTGGCATTCCACAAATATTTCTACTTGTGCAAATCAAACTTTACTGAAATACAGACCATTACCTTCACACCAGGAACCTTGTGCTTTTTTCCAGTAAATACTCATACTCACTGCTCCAGAGGCAACTACTATACTCATTTATTCCCACCAAAGATTATTGAAGCCTGTTGTAAAGTTTCCTCTAAATATACTCATAGAGTTTATGCTCTTTTTTGTAAAGTGTTTTTCTTTTTTTAAAGCATATTTTATTGATTATGCTATTCCGGTTGTCCCATTTTTTTTCTCCCCTCTATTCCCCTCTGTCCTGCATCCACCTTCCAACCAGCATCACCCCCACCCCTTAGCTCATGTCCAAGGGTCATACATATAAGTTCTCTGGCTTCTCCATTTCCTATACTATTCTTAACCTCCCCCTGTCTATTTTGTACCTACTATTTATGCTTCTTACTCCCTGTAGCTTTCCTCCCTTTCTCCCCCCACCCCTCCCTACTGATAACCCTCCATGTGATCTCCATTTCTGTGATTCTGTTCCTGTTCTAGTTGTTTGCTTACTTTGTTTTTGTTTTTATTTATTTTTTTTAGGTTCAGTTGTTGATAGTTGTAAGATTGTTGCCATTTTACTGTTCATAGTTTTGATCTTCTTTTTCTTACATAAGTCCCTTTAACATTTCATATAATAACGGCTTGGTGAGGCTGAACTCCTTTAACTTCACCTTACCTGGGAAGCACTTTATCTGCCCTTCCATTCTAAATGACAGCTTTGCTAGATAGAGGAATCTTGGATGTAGGTCCTTGCCTTTCATGACTTTGAATACTTCTTTCCAGCCCCTTTTTGCCTGTAAGGTTTCTTCTGAGAAATCGGCTGATAGTCTTATAGGAACTCCTTTGTAGATAACTGTCTCCTTTTCTCTTGCTGCTTTTAAGATTCTCTCCTAATCCTTAATCTTGGGTAATATAATTATGATGTGCCTTGGTGTGTGCTTCCTCGGGTCCAACTTCTTTTGGACTCTGGGGTTCCTGGACTTCCTGGAAGTCTATTTCCTTTACCAGGTTGGGGGAATTCTCCTTCATTACTTTTCCAAATAAGTTTTCAATTACTCTTCTTCTTCTCCTTCTGGTACCCCTATAATTCAGATGTTGGAATGTTTAAAGTTGTCCCAGAGGTTCCTAAGCCTCTCCTCATTTTTTTAAATTCTTGTTTCTTCATTCTGTTCTGGTCGAATGTTTATTTCTTCCTTCTGCTACAAATTGTTGATTTGAGTCCCTGTTTTATCCCTTCATTGTTTGTTCCCTGTGTATTTTTCTTTATTTCACTTTGTATAGCCTTCACTTTTTCCTCCATTTTGTGACCATACTCAGCCATTTCTATGAGCATCCTGATTACCAGTGTTTTGAACTCCGCACCTGATAGGCTGGCTATCTCTTCATTGCTTATTTCTATTTTGGGGGTTTTGATCTGATCTTTCATTTGGACAATATTTTTTTTTGTCTCTGGCATGACTAGTATGTTGTAAGGGGAGGAACCTTAGGTATTCACCAGGGCAGAGTAACCCATGTTGCTGCTCTGTGTGCTGTGTGGGAGGGGTCTGAGAGGGAATAATGCCACTTAGTTTGCTCTCTGTGGCTTTCAGTCACTTCTGCCAATACCCGCAAGCAAATTGGGCCCTTTTGGTGCTGTTTCCTGGGTGGGTGGGTTTGTGTACATTCTAGGACCCTGAGGGCTCCTCCAACAAACTCTTCTGTGAGGCTGAGACCTTCTCCCGCTGGCACAACCCCCACAGGTTTTTATAGGTAGAGGTTTTGAGGCTTTCTTTTCCTGCGCTGGAACCTTGGGTTGTGCAGTCTGCCTCACTCCCCTGTTGTTTCTTCCAGTTCATCAGCATGTAAATGTGGGAACATCAGCTGCCATCTCACCCGCCTGGTCCTCTAACCACCCTTTGCTGCGTCCCATCCACCCTGGCTTCCATCTCTGCCCCTCCCCATCCTACCAGTCTAGATGAACATTTCTTCTTTAACTCCTTGGTTGTTGGACTTCTATACAGTTCAATCTTCTGGCAGTTCTGGTTGTTTTTGTTTTTAAATTTGTTGTTGTCCTTCTCTTGGTTGTGCAAGGAAGCGAAGTGTATTTACCTATGCCTCTACCTTGGCTGTAAGTCTCTCTTTTGTGTAAAGTGTCTTTCAATCAAGATACTCGTTTTGAAATCTACCCATGTGTTGCACATATCAGTAACTTGTTCCTTTTTATTGTGAATAGTGTTCCATTATATAAATGTACCACAGCTTATCCATTTTATCAGTGAACATCTGGGCTGTCTTCAGTGTGTGGCAATTACAGTGAAGGTAGTGATGAGAATTCTTGTACAAATCTTTTTGTAAATATATACTTTTTGTTTCTCTTAGGCAAATCCCTGGGAGTAGAAATGATGGGTCATAAAGTAGATGTGTTTTGTTTAACAGGAAGCTAGCTGACCTTTTTCTGAAGTGTACATACCACTCTTATTTGGCTTTTAAAAAACAGTCATTTTAGTTGCTATGTGGAGAAGACGGTTAGTGGTACAGAAATAAAAGCCAGGAAGCCAGCATATTGCCATAACCTGTAGCCAGAATTTATGTGTAGGTTACATTTCTATAAAGGACTTGTATGATTTTTAATTGCCAGTAAAGCTGGTATCTGGTTCAGAATGTATCACATCTGTTATCACCGCAGGGCCAGGGCAGCTGTATACTTTGGAGATATGGGAGAGATTTAAAACCTAAGTTCTACTTACAGGAAAGAGCTCTTCATTTCAGAGAAGGTAATACCGGTAAATCACGCAGGAAAAGTACTCCTGCGAGCTTCCGTGGTGTTTTCCATGTGAGTGATGAAGTGCCTAGCAAAGGTGCATTAGTTCTGGGTTTTTAAGTCATACAGCTTATATATTTTTATTTTTTCATTGTAAATAAAATGCAGATCCAGAAAAACCACACAAAGGAATTGTATAACTTCAAATCATTATAAAACGAACATTCTCTTAACTACTACCCAGCCCCAAATACAAAGTTTTGCCAGCCATTTCAGAAGCCCTCCCAGGTGCCCTGTGCCAGTCAGATTCAGCCCTCTCCCCAAAGGCAAACACTATCCTGACTTTTATGGTAATCACTTCCTTCTCATTAATCACGTGAGTATACTTTTTTAGATACTATAGCTGATTTTGCCTATTTAAAAAATGGATGTGCCTTTTTTTAGTACAGTTTACATTCAACATTATTTTGTATTAGTTTCAGGTGTACAGCATAGTGGTTAGACAATCATACACTTTATAAAGTGTACCCTCCCAAAAAATTTTTTAGTGCCTGCTTGGTACTAGACATAGTTATTACAATATTATTGACTATATTTCTCGTGCTGTACTTTACACCCCATGATTATTCTGTAACTACCAATCTGTTCTTAATCTTTTCACCTTCTCACCTAGTTCCCCAACCCCCAAACTCCTCCCCTCTGGCAACCATCAGTCTATTCTCTGTATCTATGAGTTTGCTTCTCTTTTTTTGGTTTGTTTATTTTGTTCATTAGATTCCACATATAAGTGAACTCTCATGATATTTATCTTTTTTGGCTTATTACACTTTGCATGATACCTGCTAGGTCCATCCATGCTGTTGTAAAAGGTAAGATTTCATTCTTTTTTATGGCCAAGTACTATTCCATTGTGTAAATGTACTACAACTTTTTAAAATCCACTCATCTGTTGATGGACACTTGGTTTTCCTTATAGTTTACTGGTGGAACAACCTGGGCCATATAACATAAAGTGTCTTGCAGCCTGGGTGTTTTTCTTTTTTTTATTGTATCATTACGGTGAAGCTTAGCATACTCTGGAGTGCCTGGAGGCGAGTCTAGTGACTGCAGGAGACAGTGCTGACAAGGTAAAATGGACCAGATGGTGGAGGGTCAGCCTATGAAATGCAGATTTTTGTCCTGTAAAGTGGTGAGGGTTAAAGAATGAGTTTGAAGAGGGAACCTCTGTGATTCAGAAACTCTCAACACCCAGAAGAATGAAAGAGACTGCAATTAGGCAGACTTTGTGATTATTGCAGGACTTTGAAATTGAAATGAAACTGACTAATGTTGATAGTGGTGGGAGTGACAAAGCTGGGATGGATGTCAGTGAAGTTATACAAGAAGAATCAAAAGAATCTGGTGACTTAGAGGCAATGGATAGGTAACTCAAACTTTTGATGATGATCACTATAAAAAAAAGGCATTTGTGTATTCATATATAAGTCCACATATATACATATACATATATAAGTATAATGGAACTGATCCTTGACTTGATATTTCTATTTTTTTCTCTATTTTTTTTCAAAATAACATAGTATTAACCTACTAAGTCGGTTATCCCCAATTTAAAACTATGTCCTAAGGAGTCTGATTTAAAGCATACCAAAAAGTATTATTTCATTAAACCTTGTACTGATGTTGCATTTCTAACATTGGAAATCAAGATTTTGGTTCCCTGTTAAAGCAAACATCTTTGGAAAGGGGCCCAACTTTGCTAATATTATGGAGTAAGTGATTTATTAATTTTTCTGGAAAGCAAGCTGTGTTAGGGGGTGAATAGGGGAAATGTGGAGGTCTGAAATGTGTGCCTGAAAGGGGACAGTGGTGAAAAAGGTGCTGAGACAGAAATTTTGCCTTTACCATTTTACCTAGAGGTTACTATAGTAGGTAAAAAAGAAGATTAATATTTACTGCTAAGAAAAGACCTTAGCAGTTTACTCTTTGAGGAGGAAAGAATCCAGAAGGTGAAACCGAGACTATAAACAGGGCAGTCATGTGTCAATTGTTAAGTGTGCAGATAAGATCAGTACAGCCCTGGAAGAGAGGAAAGGGTGTGGCCTGGAATTACCTGGAAAGGAAGGAGAGTATAATATTGCCTCTTTTAAGCAAGATGTGTGTTAATGGGCCATAATAATAGTGACTTTGGTCCCCAGGTTTAGGCAAGTGGCCTAGTGTGGGTCCACTACCTTTTTTGCCAAGACTCAATCCTACTAGATTAATCTGTCCAAACAAATCAACACACAGAGAATTAAGAAAACTGATTCAAAGCCATCAATGGCATTGTCAGGAGAACTGAAGAGTCTGGCAATTGGTGTTTTATAGATTACAAAAAAAATCTTTTGGAGAAAACAGCACATGCCTAATTTTGTGCACAGGGAGAAGGTCTTTCTTGCTTATTGTGAGCACACTGGGTGGCCAGCTTCAACTTCATCACTGTGTTGCTCTGTTGTGGGCCCCCATGATTTTGGCTGGGCTGAGTTGTCTCTTACTAACACTGCAGGGTTATTTGCACCAGGTCACTCTGAGGTGTTAATTTAATGCAAACAGAACGCAGCGAGTGAAGTAAAAAGAAACAAAAAAATTAAATGCAGCACAATGTATGTGTTACATTTTATAATATCCTTGACCTCTCTTATTAGTTGCATAAGACTATTCTCTACAAGAACCAATAAATAACCTTAGAAAAAGGATCAGTTTTCTCTTATTTGATAAATAGAGGCATTACACATTATTTGCAATTCGACCCTCAAAAATGGCACCTAAAACTTTTCTTTATTTGGAATTCTGTGGAACTGGAATAACCAGGGGAGTTCACCATTTTCTCTTTGTTAATTTACAGAGAAGGAGTCAGATAAAAAGATATGGCCACATTGCTTTCTTCCCAGAATTATTATCACTCAAATGCCAGAGGAGAAGCCCAACACAAAGTTCAAAGTCTTTACTTCTAATCTCTGGGGAGAGCGTGAGAGGAAGGTGGTAGACCTGTTCTTATCTGCCTGGGATCCAGGAAGGGAAGGGTGTTTGTGACCCCCTCCCGTAGTCAGTGACTTTACTATTAAAGCCTTGTATTAATTAGTCCAGGAGTCCCCATTGGCCCTGCACTCGTAGAGCGAGAACTTAGCTGGGGGGTAGGATCAGGAGTTTCCCTGAATGTTGTGTACTGAGGAAAACCATGCATTTCCAATGATCATGTAAAATAACACATGACTAACAGATGGTTGTGACCCCTGCCCTTCAACACAAATGCTCTGCACTCTGTACTCCTCTCAGAGGCGGAGGCAAATGCTATCAAAGCAACATCTGGAATGCTGTGGGCCTGGGGCAGAGGAGAAGTGGACCACAGTGCTGGACCTGGAAGTTCTGAGCTTCTTCTTATTGAGGATCAGGGAGTACCTACTGGAAATCTTTGGCGAGTGACAGCACCCACCTCCTCTGGTGGTGCTCTGTCATCACTTCATTGATTCTGCAGTGAACCATACTCTAGAGGTTTTATCGGGGGACCTGGTCTGTGAACATACACTTCCAGTTCTGTTTCACTAGAATAGGTGTGAGAACTTCAAGGACATAAACAAATAAAATGAGCACCTTGGATGACTGACTCACCGTCTATGCAACGTTAGCATTTGCCCATTTTGTATGATTTCACAATAATGATAAATAACAAAGAAGAGTGTGGAACAGGCAATTGGCTACCTGCTGAAGAATGGCCGGCTTCAGGAGATTGACTCCGTGACTTCTGGAAGATAAGACTGAAGAGCCCTGACTTTTGCAACACATCCTCCTCCATTCCCGGACTGCAGCTGGGTAAAACACGGGGCCACATACCAGTGATTCTCACCCCGTGAAGCACAGGTCTTCACAAGGGCACTGTGAAATGAGAAAAGCCACAAATGCAGTAGGTTTTTCATAAGGCGAAGTTTATTGCCTTTGCAGGGATTTTTCTTAAGATAATGCTTTTATGTTTTTGGTGATAAAATGCCCTTCCTTTTTTAGAGAATATAGTGGAGAAAGTGAGTGGTTGTATGTGTGTGTTTATGTGTACATAAAACTGTGTACATTATCTGTGCATGTATATATGTGTGTGTGTGTGTAGAAGTGTGTGTGTTCTCCCATGCACACACACACTTCACAAAGGAAAAAGAGAGAAACATTTTGTCTCTTTCTGACTCTTTGGGAAATTTACTGGTCTCTAAAGTTCCAAGATCTGGGAACTACTGTTTTGAATCCTATACCACCAGAACTTCAAAAAGATGTTCATCTTAGCCTATTTCTTATAAAAATTAATACTTTTTTTAGAGAAATTTTAGGTTTACAGAAAAAAGAAGGGAAAGTACAGAAAACTTCCATAAGCTCTCTCCCATTTCCTCAGTTTTCCCTGTTCTTAACATCTTGCCTTAGTGTGCGGTGCAGTTAGTGAGCCAGCGCTGATATATTATTATTAACTAAAGTCCATAGTTTACATTAGGGTTCACTCTTTGTGTTGCACATTCTATGGATTTTGATAATGTATATAGTGACCGGTATCCACCAATACAGTATCATCCGGTATGATTTTATCGAGCTAAAAATCCTTCCTGCTCTGCCTGTCCATCCTTTCCTCAGCCCGAGCCCCTGACAACTACCCATCTTTTTACTGTTGCCATAGTTTTATCCTTATCAGAATGTCATATAGTACGTAGCCTTTTCAGGCTGATTTCTTTTTTTTTTTTTAATCAATATGTTTTTAAGTTTCTTTCATGTCTTTTGTGGCTTAATAGCGCATTTCTTTTAAATCACTTAATAATATTTCCTTGTCAGTTTGCCTACCCACTCACCTATTAAAGGACCTCTTGGGTGCCTTCAACTGTCAGCAGTTATGAAGAAAGTTTCATCTTAGCCTTTGTTTACATTTAAAAATACATAATGTAGTATTCTGTTGCTTCTCTTGAAACAATATTCATTATAAAATTTTAGAAAGTACAAGAAGCATACATAAAAAAGAAAATAAATATTAGTAATCTCACTTCAAAGATAACACTAGTAACTATTAGTGTGTCTCTATAATTTCTTTTTTTCCCTAAATTTATATCTAGTTATATCTGTCTGGAAGCTATATCTATGTCCACATATGCCTCAATTAATTTGTTTCTATAAATTTGGAAATTAGACATGTGTAGTTATATCATATATATGTATCCTGTATATAATACATAATATTTTGTATTCTATTTTTTTCCACTTAACATTATGTGTACATATTTTCAAATGTTTAAATATAATTTCTTGGGGAGATGATATTTAATAATTAGACAGTGAGTGACTCCTTATATAAGAATTTTTAAAACTGCACTATATGTCTTTTTCATTCTACTCCTGCTGCAATATGAGCTCTAAGAAAGCAAGGATGTTAATCTGTTCACCGATGATCCTTTAGTACATAGAGGACTGCCTGGTAGATGCATAACAAGCGCTCCAAAAACATTTGGTGAGTAAACGACAAAATTGTATTTTTGAAATTTGCGTGATTTCATTAGCTGCTCCTTAGAATCCACACAGAGCTAACCTATGGTGGAAGTTATTGTCTGCGAAATTGAGGATCAAATGAATCTGTAGTCTTAAATGCAGTGCTTTTTTGTTTTTGCAGATGATCTTTATTCTTTTTTATTTAAAAAATTTAATAATTTTGCAAGGGAGAACAATGGGAGGAATGGGTACAACTGTAACTGAACAAAAATAAAAAATAAATTAAAAAATTTAATAATTTTTATTGTATCTTTTTCATTACTATTTAGTCCCCTTATTCCCCCCCTCTACCTTGCACAGTCATGACACTGTTGTCTATGTCTGAGTCCTTTTCCTTTTTGTGCAATCCCTCTACACCCCACCCCCCTGCCCCCACTTAGTTGTTACCCTGCTATCTATGAGTTCGTGACTGTTTTTCTTGTTAGTTCAGTTTGTTCATTAGATTCTACATATGAATGAAATCATATGGCATTTGTTTTTCTCTACCTGGCTTATTTCATTTAGCATAATGTTCTCCAGGTCCATCCATACTGTCACAAAGGGTAAAACTTTCTTTTTCACAGCTGAGTAGTATTTCATCATGTAAATATCCCATAGTTGTTTTAGCCACTCATCTACTGATGGACACTTGGGTTGATATGGATCTTTGCAACTGTAAATAATGCTGCAAAGAACATAAGGGTGCTTATGTTCTTTCAAGCTGTCTTTATTTGCAGATGACATTATACTGTAAATATGGAATCCCAAAGAGTCCACCAAGAAGCTACCAAGACTGATAAATGAATTCAGCAAAGTATCAAGATACAAAATTAATATCCAGTAATCAGTTGTATTTTTATATGTCAATAGCAAACTAACAGAAAAGGAAATTAAGAAAACAATCCCATTCACAATTGCTACAAAAAAATAAAATACCTAGGAATAAACCTAGCCACAAATGTACAAGACCTGTGCTCAGAAAATTATAAGACACTGAAGAAATAAATTGAAGAAGATACAAATAAGTGGAAGTACATATCGTGTTCATGGATAGGAAGAATGAACACCATTAAAATGTTCTTGCAGCCCAAAGCAATCTATAGATTCAACACAATTACTACCAAGATTCCAATGACATATTTCATAGAACTAGTACAAATATTTCAAAACTTATGTGGAACCACAAAAGGTACCACATAGCAAAAACAATACTGAGAAAGAAGAACAAAGTTGGAGGAATCATGCTACCAAATATCAAACTACTCTACAAAGCCATAGTAATCAAAACAGCATGGTGCTGGCATAAAAACAGACACATAGATCAATGGAACATAATTGAGAGCCCAGAAATAAACCTACACCTTTATAGTCAATTACCATTTGACAGAGGAAGCAAGCACATGCAATGGGCTAAAGATAGTTTATTCAATAAATGGTTTTTGGAAATTGGAGAGATATGTGCAGAAATATGAAACTAGATAACCTTCTTACACCACACACAATAATAAATTCAAAATGGATTAAAGACTTAACTGTTAGACCCAAAACCATAAAAATCATAGAAGAAAACATAGGCAGCAAAATCTCAGACATAGCTCATACCAGTATTTTATCAGATGTAACTCCCCAGGCAAGGGGAACAAAAGAAAAAAATAAACAAACGAGACTACATCAAACTAAAAAGATTTTGCACAGCAAAGGAAATCATCAACAAAATAAAAAGACAACCCACAGAATGGGAGAACATATTCATCGATACATCTGATATGGGGTTAATACCCAAATTTATGAAGACCTTACAAAAGTCATCACCAAAAAAACAAACAAGTCAATTAAAAAATGGGCAAAGGACTTGAATAGACACTCCTCCCAAGAGGACATACAGATGGTCCATAGATAGATGGAAAGATGTTCAATGTCACTAATCATTAGAGAAACGCAATTTAAAACCACAGTGAGATACCATCTCATACCTGTCAGAATGGCTATCATCAATAAATCAAGAAACAACAAATGTTGGTGAAGATGTGGAGAAAGGGAACCCTTTTGCACTGTTAGTGGTAATGCAGACTGGAGCAGCCACTGTGGAAGGCAGTATGAAGATGGCTCACAAAATTAAAAATGGATCTACCTTTTAACCCAGTGATCCCACTTCTGCAAATACATCGAAGGAACGCAGTGCTTTTAAGGAGCACATTACTGTAGTCGCTTCCCCACAGAGTCAGTGATGACATTATCTCTGCAACTCAAGGACTTCTCAGTGATGGAGTGATGTGCTTCCTGTCCTGCCCCTTCTCTTGAGAATGATGGCAGACTGTTGCTAAGAGTCTGGTCAGGATTAAAGCTTTGTCTTGGGCAGAGCAACACTTTCTGGATTATGCTGGAAAAAAACTTACTTGGTGGCACTGACACCCTGATAACAGGTCCTCTGCTGGAAAGTACTTCTTCAGCATTCTCGAACAGGAACCACTTAGCCAGAGCAGTCGGTGAGATTCTCTGAGGCTATGCCTCCACATATTCTCTGTAGATGGCCCAGGAAACAAACCTCTCCATCTTAGCTGACCTGAAATTCACAATGATGCACTCAAGTGCGGGCGTTTGTCTGTGTTCAGCCAAGTGGAGGGGTGGGGAGTGGCAGTGACCACACGTTGTTCAGGTGGCTGGAGCTGGGCAGGGTGATTCACAGGGACAGTGGGTAAACATAGGAAACTTCAGATTTTAGAGCAAGGCCATGGGGTGGGGGCAGGGAGAGGGGAAAAGAGCTCTGTCAGAATGGGAAATCAGGGAGTTAAAGGCCTGGAACAG
Organism: Mormoops blainvillei; assembly: GCA_004026545.1. NCBI lineage: Eukaryota > Metazoa > Chordata > Mammalia > Chiroptera > Mormoopidae > Mormoops > Mormoops blainvillei. Next base: position 262,114 of record PVJD01001118.1, read on the forward strand.
ATTTTATTTATAGCTCCACCTTACTCACAGGTTAATCCTGTTCAGCATCTTATTGTTCCATTGAATTAGGTAAAAATTAAGACCAATTCATTAAAAAGTCACTAATTTATGGGATTGACTCAGTTTTTCCCATTTGCAAATGCCCTCTTTGTATTACAAACTTTAAAAATTGCTTTCTAAGTAACGAGTTTTTTAAAAAATCTGAGTAGGCATGTATCCATGGTTACCACATAATGATATCAAAGATTTCTGAAGATAGAATTTTTGTCCTAGATTTTTATAGAGTTTCTATTTATTAATCTTCCTTCTGTTTTGCCTCAACCATTTCCATATGATTTGAAAACTTGTTTTCCAGTTATTTTGTTGTTAAAATCTTTAGTAGCATTATTAACAATATTTACTTCAGTTATTAATTTGTGCAAAGTCTCTGAGGTGAGCAATTGGTAGCTGGTGAGAGGCCTGAAAGTAGCTTAATATGATTAGATTTTCAAATGAAAAGTAAAAGACGAGGCTGGGGAGGAAAACTATGTCTGAAAGACCTTGCAAATCATGTTAAGGACACTGTGCCTCAAACAAGGAGGAATATTTGAGTGTTTTAATGGGTGAGTGAGTGGGATCAGGCCGCTCATTTAGAAAGCACACACTGACTTCCGTGTGGAGAGCAATGTGGTGACGGCCAACTCACAGGCAAGGAGACCAGTTAGAAGACTGCAGCATGACCCAGGAAAGAGCCGATGGTGGCCTGATTCCAGGATAGAGGCAGTGGGCTTGGAAAGAGTAGAATAATTTGAAAGCCATGGTAGATTGATAGTTGATGGCCAGATAAAATAGATAAAGTATAAAGACAATACATTGACTATTTAGGTGTGGGTTCCCTCTAAATGCAAGTCTGAGGTAAGGACTGGGGCTCAGGGGGTTTGTTTTAGAGGTGTCCCCAGGAAGTAAGAATGAGGGAATGGAGAGACTGAGTCAGGAAAGGAAGAAAGCCAATTTAAGGAAGGACAAAAGCCAATCAGTGTGCATTTACTGAGCTGTTTATTGTTGTGCAAAATTTGGGCACAACCTTGTGGGGGATCCTCTGAGGAACCATGTTGAAAGCTCCTCAGAAGTGCCCTTCTGGAACACTGGAGACTGGGCCTTCATTCCTAGACTAGTCTGTCTTTGGTTTGTGGTGGCCTCAGGAATGTTAACTCCTCTGCTCTTGAGAGCTGCTGAGCAAGTTCTTAGAACTTTGGAGAAAACCCTGAGGCAGAAAACCTGAGAGAATTACTTGAGGTGAAACTGGAGTTAGAGGTGGGCAGAGGGGGTTTGACATAGGGCACAAATAGGGTCTACAGTGGGGACTGTGTTTCTGGCTTAGGTCTGGGTGTGCGGCATACGTTGACTTCTTGGAATATTTGAGACCCCATGTGGGGAGATCTGCTAGATAATGTGATGTGATCTGGTAATGAGTATAGGGGTAATAGCCTGATTAAAGGTTGTGTGTTAGTCTGTGAGTGCTGCCATAACAGAATTCCACAGACTGATGGCTGAAACAACAGATGTTTATTTCTCACAGTTCTGGAGGCCAGAGGTCCAAGACCAAGGCGTCAACGGGAATGAACTCTTATGAGGTGCCTGTCCTTGTCTGCCTCCTCCCTGCGTCTCCACATGGTCTTTCCTCTGTGCCCCATCTCTTCTTCTTGTAAGGACATCAGGTATACCGGATTAGGCCCACCCATATAACTTCATTTTAACTTAATTAGCTCTTTAAAACTTTATCTCCAAAGACAGTCATGTTGTGAGAAGTACTAGGGGTTAGGACTCCTTTATATGACTTTTGAGAGGACCCAGTCAGCCCATAATGGCTAGTGACCGAGACAAAGGGAATACACTTCCAAGAAATACATGTAAAGTGAGGAAAAGAGAGCCTAGAACAGGGTTTGGAGAGACACCAACATTTAACAGGACTAACAGCTAACACCACAGAAACAGACTGATAAGAAACATAGAAAAAAGCTATATGGAAAACCAAGGGAGTGTGGCATCATGAAAGACAAGGGCAGGACTGTTTCGAGAAGGAAAGACTGGTCAACTGAAGCCAAATGCTGCTGAGAGGCGGAGCAGAAAGGGCAACCATGAGACTTTGGAGCCTGTAGCTTGATCATTGTAAAGAAGGTGCAAACTTCGGCTGAGAAAAGGAGAATGAAATAATGTAGTGGCTCCAGGTGAGTGGGGAGTAGCTGGATGGGTGTGTGCATTGTTGGGGAGAAGCCACACAGGCAGAAATGGTGCAGGAGAGAAAGGAGTCAACTGGTAAGCGTGCTGGAAGTGGAAAAAGAGAAAGGGTTTATAGTTCAGGTACAGGGATGGCCTTGGATAAGTGTAGAGACAGCTTTTTCTATTTGACTAGGATGGAAGGAGGAAATGATGGGAAAGGAAGGAGGAGTAGTTTAAAGGCTGAGTTTTAGGGGAGACAGAGAAGATAGTTTGAATTAAAATAAAAGTTAAAGTAAGATTTCATAAAATAGCATGCAAATGCATTTTTTAAATAATTTTTATGTTTTTATACCCAATATCACTTTTCCCATTGAAATTTCTTGATTTTCTTCTTAAAATCAGCACATTGACATTTTAAAAAGATGAGTTTAGTGGAAATATATGACATGGTATTCATAAAATTATTGTTACTGTATATCTACATGAATGATTAAAATGTTATTGTCATGTTATTCTATTTCCAGAAAATGCCTTGAATAAAATGCAGTGTTATTTTGTTATGGAGGCCTCTATAGGAATTGTAACAACATATTCCTGATATCTTCAGTTAGCAAAATTTCATATCTTTAATTTGCTGCCTTATCTTGCTGTTAAGCTACTGTTTACTACTAATAAAGAGAGTAATGGAAGATGGAAAGTCAAGTTTTATGGGACATAGATGACTGATTATTGTTAACTATCACATGGTGGACTAATGGGATCATCGTCCCATTTATATTTTAGATGATCTATTTTATGAATACTCTTAACAGTTCTTTTTAATTCTCTCTTTTTATCAGGTCACTGTGCTAAATTTCTGCTGGTTTCAGAGTATTTAACTGCACAAGAAATCTTCATTTATTGCACTTATTTGCATAATATCTCTGATTCATATTCCTCATCTATAAATTGTCTTATTATCCAGGAGGAAGTTATTTTTCTCAATCAATGTAATTAAGATAATAATCTGAAATGTCAATGAAATTATAAGGTAGGGATAGTGATGGAGGATTTTAGTGAAAATTAAACTAATTTGATAGTGAAAATTTTTATCCCAGTTTGTATTTTATTATTTACCAACTTAAGTGTTATAAGAAGGCCCTTTGGTTCTCAACTCAATTTCCAAATCTGTATGATGAAAGTTGAAAGCCTCCTTTCCCTAATTTATGGGATGAATATGAAGATTCATGTCTGCTAGTAGTGTTGGGAGGTACAACATAAAGCCATCACACTTTACCTTAAGGCAAAATATTAGTGATAGTATATGCTTGCAAAGCCCAAAACCTCTTTGTATCAGTTACTGTTGAATTCTTGAAAGCAAATAATATTATATGTTTATTTCTTAATGTGCTTATTGTCTGTCTCCCTCACTAGAATCTTGTATACTTGGTGGTTTAGAACAACAAATGTGTACTGTCTCTCACACAGTTCTGGAGGCTAGAAGTCTGAAATCAAGTTGTTGGCAGGGCCATACTTTCTCTAAAACCTTCAAGGGAGTCCTGCCTTGCAGGTTCCTGGTTTCTGGTACTTGGCCATCAATCTTTGGCATTCCTTGACTTGGAGTTGTACAACTCCAATTTCTGTCCCATGGCCTTGTCCCTGTGTGTCTCTGTCTTCACAAGTCCATTTTCTTGTAAGGACAATAATCACATTGGATCAGAAGCCCAACCTGTGGTCTCATCCTAATGAATTCTATCTGCAACGACCTTATTTCCAAACAGGTCATATTCTCAGTTACTGAAGGTTAGGACGTTAACATGTCTTCTTTCGAGGGACACAATTCAACCCATAATGAATGGAGTGGTAGCTTGCAAGAAATGTTGGGTGGAAGGGACTTTTAAGTGCTAATAGATAATATTTTCTGTTCATGGGAATGACCTAGTGCAGAGGGAAAAACTGATGATATAGTAAGAGAGAGAAGGTATAATTGTGGAAACAAAGACCTTGAATGAACAAGAGAGATGTATTGTCCCAGCAGAGAGCTGGTAAAGAAAAAAGCTTGAGAAGTTTATTTGCAATAACAGGAGAGAAGGCAGAGTTTAAGAGTTCAAATAAGGGTGGGTTGTAGATTTGATGATGGAAAAAGAAACTTCTCTTCTGAGTGTTTATATTTTTATCAGTGAAAAAGAAGCCATTGTTTCTGCTTTGAAATTCAGATCAATGTCATCATCACAATTAGTATTGTTTTAGGGAGCCATGGTACATATTGGAAAAAGAAAGAAATATATGACAGTACAGTGCAGTGCTTGAAACACATACACACAAGTCCCTGTATGATAGGTACTTTAACTGTATCATTGACTATAGTCCTTACAACATTTGACAAAGGCATTTCCTTTTTCGAAATCCTCACCTGAGGACATTTTTCTCATTGCTTTTTTAGAGAGAGAGGAAAAGAGAGAGAAAAACTTCGATGAGGGGCTTTTGTGTCATTTTTTTAAGTCATGTATTTTGGATAATATTTAGCTGGGAGAAGAATCCAGGCAAAGAAAGGAAATGCCCCCCTCCAAAACAAAACCAAACCAAACCCCAGAACAAAACCCACTTGAACAGCTGGAAAGAGTTGCAAGTAGAAATACACTGTAAATAGCTCTCTTGGGTTTGCCATGACTGACTTCACGAGCTGATCAAACACTGATGCCTCTTTGTACTTTCATCTGGCGTCTTGGCCAGCAGCCCCGTGAGAAAGCATTGTCTATTTTTGTTTTTGTTTCTCAAATGTAGATTGATCTGTTGGCAGACAGAGGTCTTTACTATCCTTATCAATACTTATATCAAAAGAAGGCTATGAATTTGAAATATATACTGCTTTTTAATGTTGGTGTTTGTTATAAGGGAGTCAACATATAAAACCAATTTACTTTTCTGTACGTAGTCTATCCTTGATTTAAATTCACTCCTAACATTTAAGAATATAAATTATACACAAGGCATTATTTTCTGGTTAAGGCAGTGAGTTAATTTTCCAAATGTTCATATACTTGAATCAAAATGTCAAATAATAATTGGAGCAAAGGTTATATGAAGAAAATGACATCCGTAAGGAAATGATGGCATTTATCCAACTACACATTAGTCTGGATGACATAGTGAAAAAGCTGTTATCTTTTTGTAGGCTTCGATCAGACCTGCCCCATTGACCAGACTGTCCCAGAGTGACTATGTGTTCATTCTAACTATAGATTAGAGAGAGTAATTGCAGATATTATTTTTGTTGACGGAATTGGAGCAATAGTCATAAACATTGAATTCTGTAGTGTCAGCAGTAGCATAGATGCCTAAAGAATGACAGTAATCTAAATATCCTCTACCTTAAAAACCAGGCATCTCTCAACCTACTCTAGAAAAGGTTTTCATGTGATCTGGTCCCAGACAGCACCCATCTCCATTCTTTGGTTCCAGACAGTGCATGAGACACTATTGCTATGCGTACGTCTTCCTTTTCTGATCTCAGTCACTTTGCTAATCTTACTTTCCAGCCTTGGCCAAGATGGAGCATTAAGAACCTCTTTCAAGATAAAGGAGTAGAAATGAAACTAAGGCTTATCAGCTTTAACTTTCTGTCTAAATTACCTGGATGAAAAATTTATTTTGGCTCCAAGTTTATTCCAGGATTTTTCTGAGTTCTTTAAAAATTCACATCCTAGAATTAAAAACATGATGAAGAAGAAAACAGGTAGTGATCTAATAAAGATAACTTTGTATTACAAAGATTGAAAATTTGAACATAATATTGGTAAAAATTTGTTTGTGTTGACTTCTGGTGGATTAAGTAGGAAGAAACAACTTGGAGAATTTATTTTAAATAAAATACTTTAGATCAAATTTTTGGTTTTGTTTAGGTGGTTTAGTATTTAGTCATATTTTACACTGAAACTCTCTGAAGCAATTATTATTCCTATGCAATATTTTGGATTTTAAGGTTTCAGTCTGCTTTTCCCTTTACATGTACAGTTGGAAAGTTTTAGGAAGCATAAAAATTCTGGCCTTGGGACATTTTTTCCCTGCTAAATATTGGGGTTTGCAAATTCAGTGCTTACTCTTAATGTGAATCTGTAATTAACTTTGTAGACACGGAGAAAGAAATATTATTTCTTCGAATTAAAGGAACTCACACAGGCATGAAATCCAGAATGGGACGGTTTCACCACACTCTTAACACTGGCTTTTCAATCAAAAAGTGTTTATATTATCATTCTACTTAGCTCTGTAATGCTTTTATTTTGTTGTTGTTGTTGTTATTTTAAAATTAATAGTAAAAACTTAACTGAGAAAATTTTTTTTCAAGTTTAGAAACTATAAAAATCAAAAAAAAAGTTTTACACTTTTCCATCATCCATATATGACCAGAGTTGATGTTTCTGTTCATTTCGATCTTTTCTCTAAGCACATTTCTTACAGAAACGAACTCAAGCTCATTAAAAAAATATATCAGCAACATAGTCCCATGACATTTAAGATAATGTAAACTGTATTTAAAGAACAACTACAGTTAGTTTGAAAGTAAAATAATTTGGAAGTTACAGTTTGCGGATTCAATTCCGTTTTAAATAATAAAACTAACTGAAAACTATCAAAGGAAAATCAGAACTTACTATCTGCAACTCATATTATCGAACTCACACCATTATAGAGCAGCTTCCTCTACCCTCCATCTTCCTTTCTCCTCTCCTCAAATTCGCAAGAGACAGATAGTACAAAATCAAAAGGGAATCCTTCTGTATTCAGTATTTTCTTGGAATTAATTTCATTATAGCAATTCTTTCTTCTTTTATGTAAGAGAAATCTAGATAATAGTTATGGAACTGTGGAATAAAGCACCCCCTTTTTCCTGCTTGAAAAGGCCCACGGCGCTTTTGTCTGAGTAAATATTTGGGTTTCTTTTAATAGGATTTTTTCCCCCTTATCTAATTTAGTTCCCAAGCTGCAGTGGAAAATATATTTTTCACTTACAAAAAAGAACAAACATGTTTTGAGTAACTTGAATTGAGAACTAGGTGGTGAGGTTCCTAGAAGACACCTAAGGACTAGCAGTGGTCCCCAAACTTTCAGAAACACATGCTCAACAACTGAGGCATTTCTAGAGATTGTGCTTGGAACGTAAAAAACCCTGGACATTTGTAAATCTGTTATTTTCTCAGTGGCATCAAACTTTATGTCTAAGGAGTTTTTCTTTTATCACAAAAGTAAGTTGAACCCTTCCTTACAGTTCTTAGGGTATTAGGATATGTTATTTGGGGAAGTATGTTTCCTGTGTATGCAAATCATTTTCTTTCACTCTAATATCTTTCCTGCTTTTATGTTATTTTTGTGTAAGTCCTTCTTTGCTCCAAGTACATTCATCTCCATTAAGACTGTCACATTAGGATGGATCACATTTATGTGAAAAGGCACAGGTACCAAAGCTTGGTTTTTTCATGTGTGTATGTCGAGAATAATTTTGTTCCTTCTGATACATACCAAACAAAGGCATCCAAGTAAGAAACAGAACTAGCAAATGCTCAAGTTTCTACAAAATAACAAATTTCATCCAAATTTTAAAAAGAAAGAAATCAGCATTTTCTAAAGTGAGCTTTCTGAACCATGTTTGGGCCAACAGAGAAGTCATTTTCTGGTCCAGGGAGGAATGGCTACCTTGCCTGTTGAATGTTAGGTGTATCTGGCACACCAACCAGTAGCTTCACAATGGGGTAAACCATACTCAAAATGATGTTTCAATCTGGTTTGATTAGTTTGAAATTTTAGTTTTCCTTGCAGTTTATAAAATGCTTTGTGTTATGACATTGAAGTCTCAGGACAACCGCATGAGATTCACGGAAGAGCTAAAGGACTGAAAACTACAAAGGTGACGAAACTGTTTACACAGTTTCAGTTAGAATGAGAACTCAAGTCTTCTGATTCTTATTCCATTGTTTTTTCCTCACTACTGTGCTGCCAGGAGACCTTGGGTTAGAGTAGTCTATGGTGCCTTCCTTAGATATGTGGCAGCTCTTTCAAACAGGGCATCATGACTTTGCCAGGAGTCATGGACAAATGTGTCCTGAGGTAACTGGGAGAGTACCTCTGCAGCAAGGATATGGTGTGAATGAGTCTCTGGAAAATACCTAGAAGGCAAACTGGTCAAGAGAATCCTTAGGTAGATTTAAACTCCTAATCCTGCATGCACTGAAGAGAAGACATTTGCTCTGTTTGCTTTTTAACTTTCAGTAATGAAAGAAGTAATAGCAGGAAGGGTGGGCAAGAGGAGAGATGTGGGTCCCGGGTACGAAGAGGTCGAGCACCCTGAGAAGAGCTCCTTGCCATAATTTCATTTCATAAATTTGCCTAAGGCTAGGTTTTATACTGAAAACAAAATTCTTAATTGTTCTCATGTGATTATATTTCCCAGCAGGTCAATTTCACTCAAGCTTTGGGATTCTGACTGTTAAATGTTGGGGGACTTGAGATACGCAAGTACACTTTTAAGGAGAATTGTTCATCTTGGTTGCCCCGCTTACCCCATTCGCCGTCAAAGACTCTGGCTATTCAAGATTCCCAGAGCGAGAGGAGCTCGATGCCTTCCAGGGCTAATTTTATAAATCTATGCTATTTTTCTTAGCTCTCCTTTATACAGAATCATGCCGCACACACAGCATGGGAACTTCTCATCTCTCGTTCAGGATTATCCTCGTTGGGCGCATTTAGACACTGTCCGATCTAACTCACCATTTTAGAGCAACCCAGACTTCCAGGACCAAAATGATCACGTTTTGATCATTTTTTTTTAATTCGATTGGTTATAAAAGACATACCTTTTGAAAAATACAAATGCCAAAGAAGTATATAAAGAAAAATACACGTTTTTCTAATTCTTCTCCCCAGAGAAAAGTGTTATTCTTCCCTTTGAATTTCCTGTTCCCTAAAGCTACTCCTTAGCAGGGAAACGATGTAAATAGCTTGGCGCATATTCCCCCAGGCCTTTGTTAATGTTAAGCGCATGCTCTCTTGTACACGTGCACATGTTGTTTATATAGCTTTGCGACATATTGTGCTCTTCCTTTTTTCATTAATTTATTTAACATCTTTCCATGTTAGACATATAATTTTTCCAAAAATACTAAGAATATGTTAAAAATGTAAGGAATTATAAAGCACAAAAACCATAATGAGGCCTTGCTGGGTGAGCTGAGCTAAGTGCAGTGGGAACAAAAGACCTGGGGATATGGGTCAATTAGAAAAGAATGAAAGAGAAGGAAAAAGACCTAAGAAGAACATGTGCTAATATAGTTTCCAGTTTCATTTTCTCAACTCGATAAAAGACACCCCGTTATTATTCTCAAAACATTGACTGGTTATTATTTTTGGTGGTAGAATGGAAAGAGGTAGATTTGAACCTGTGTTCCAGTCTAAATGTGTACTTGACCATGTCCCTTAACTCCCCTGATGTTCCCTTTCCTTACTCAGAAATAACTAGATTAGACTCGGTGTTATCTTTGGTTCTTTCCATTTCTGATTAGTGCTTTAATTCCTGGAAAACAACCTCAAGAATGTTGTTAGGTATAAAGTAGACTTTGATTCAGGGTATTCTTGGTTGTTCTCGTCCATTTTTAATGGCAGTCCACTAGGTCGATTACACAGGTCACATTACCCTACCATTTTAGCTTATAATACTGTCATTCTGTATTACAGGTTGTAAAGAGTCTTCACACATCATGTCTGATTTTCAGTTACTCAGTGATGTAGATTGAGCAAATATTACTTTAATCCCCATTTTGTATGATAGGAATTAAATTCAGTGCAGACCTACACAAATCTGATTCCTATCTACATTGTCTGTGGCATTGATGGCTGAACAGACATGTGTGGTTTGGATAGAATCACCACTTTGCTCTTATGTGAGAATTTATATGTGGCATATTTGTAATAATAAGGAATACATATTATCTGATATTTGTAATACAGGGAAAAGGAGGCTTAAATTCACCAAGGAGACTTTTACTGCAGATGACCATAAAGAATCTTCTGGAACCTCATTAGATGAAAGACATCTTTGACCCAGAGGAACTTTGAGATTTTTCCTGATTCAGTCAGATTCTGCGTTTCTTCTCCAGACTCTCCATCTCCAAAGATCCTCTTGTAGTTCTTGCTCTTTCAGGTCTCAGGGCTTTTTATTTCTCTTTTCTTTGTCCTGTAATATGGTTCTACTCACTGTCTTTCTATCCAACTTCTACTTATCATTCAAGCTCAAGGGTTAACTGCTCTGTCAATTATTTGCCCAGCATCTTCTGCAGACATAGGTGCTCCTATCTCTCTCCACTGCGACCTTTAAAATGTGCATTATAGCAGCCCTCTCACTTCTGCTTAATCTCAACTACCAAGCTATTTAATAGAAAATAAAATCTCTTTTTTCACACTAGTATTCCCAGATCTCATGGGCTGTGATCCAGAGGTTAAAAATATGTAGTAGGTTAATTTCACTGAATATTATCAAGTCAAGATTTTAGCAAAATGTGAATTTGAATTTCTATATAATTTGTTGCCAGAAGTTTCTCCTTATTACTATTCAATGTTTTATTTTTTAAACTTTGAAGCAATTGCAAACTTACAGAAAAGATGCGCAGTATAAAGACCTTACCTCTGAACCATTTGAGGGTGAGTAGCTGCTCTCATGCCCCATTCATTACCTTGGAACACTTGAGTATGTATCTCCCTATTCTTTGACCACTTCCTTGCTTTCAACCATAAGAGTTCCTGGGTTCATCTTGTTTCTTTTTTGGCCCAGTCCTGTGGTCAACCCTTTCTCTACGGAGCCTTGGTTCTTACTAGTGGAGAATAGTTTTTAGAAGCCAAACTCAGGGCCCTACGTATGCTCATCGCTGTTAGGGTATTGTTATTCCCAGGCCATGCCAGTGGACAGTGTTGGGGATTATTTACTGTATTTATTTTCATCTGTTTATATACAGAAAATCATGATCGTTCACTGGTGTCTCCAATTCCAACCTAACACCATGAGCTGATTTTAGCTTTCTTGTTAATTTCTAGTTTTCTCCCTCTCCATGTTTGCAACGACCTTCCCCAACAGTGTGAAAACTGACCACTATTGTCTATAACATATTTACTTGTTTAATGAATCTCCTCTGTATAACTTATCTTGTATTTTTGATGTCCTTTCCTGATTCCCCACTTCTCCTCTTGGCTTCTGATACTCTGTTATTCTGCACACAAATTTCAATATGCGGGGAGGTTTCCACATGCAAAAAGCAAGTATCGCACACCAGCTGTATGTCCTACAGCTGAACCCAATGCTGACACTACCTATCTGGAGATCCCAGTTTAAGGGCTCAGTCCCACAAGAAAGACTGCCTTTCCCTTCAAGTGCCAGTCACAAAGTCCGGGTTGTCATTTACACTTCTGACTGTTTGACTATACATTAGAGATTCCAATCACTCACAGAACTAAAGAGAAACCTTTATGTACTAGACCCCTGATTTATTATAAAAGGATATAACTGAGGACCAACAGATGAAAGAGATGCCTAAGGCAAGGTATGGGGAAAGGGCATGGAGCTTCCATGCATTCTCTGACTGTTCCCCACAAATCTCTATGTGTTCACCAACGCAGAAGCTCTCTGAACCCAGTCCTTTCGGGTTAGGCATGGTTGACTAAATCATTTGCCATTGGCAAATAATCGAATCTCCAGCCCCTCCTTCCTTCCAGAGGTCGGGGGTAGAGGGGTGGGAGAGTGGATGAAATTTCCAACCCTCTAATTATATGTGTGGTTCTTCTGGCAACCAGCTCCCATCCTCTGATCTGTCCAAAAGTCACTGCATTAACATAACCCTTTTTTCACTTATGAAATTCCAAGGATTTTAGCTGTGTGCCAGAAACTGAAGGAAGGCCAAATGTATATTTCCTGTTTAAATCATGTTACCACACCCCCATGTCAGACCCTCCTCCCTGCACAGACTCTGGTATCTCGGTGGGGTCTCCCTTCTCACCCTTGTTCATCTCTGACTTTCTGTACAGGGCCACCAACAAGCAGGGATGCCTTCTTCACCCACCCAGGCTCTGCCTATCCACACCAGACTGTGTCTCTTCACTCTCCATTCATGGATGCCCTCCAGTCTTTTCTCTACAACAAGGCCATTGCTTTGCATGCACTCCCTCCTCCTCCAGGTTGGGCTGTAACAAACCATGTGGGAATTATGCCCCCCCTTGTCACATTAGGGTGCTGACATTCTGTGCTGAGGTGCACACCCACACTCTTATCCCATTAGAGATGCAGAGGTGATTTTCCATGTTCCCTCCATACTCTGGGCACCTTTGTCATCTTGCTAGGGCTCTTCCTGCCTAGACTAAGTTTTCCTCTTTCTTTTTATTTTATTTTTTTTCTTGGTGTTCAAGTACAGTTGTCTCCATTATCCCACCACCACTTTGCCCTGTGCCACCCACCCGCACCTCCCGCCCCCAATCCTTCTACACTTTGGCTTTGTCCATGGGTCCTTTATACATGTTCCTTGATGACCCTTCCCCTTCTTTTCCCCCATTGTCCCTCTCCCTCTTCCCCTCTGGTTACTGTCCTTTTGTTCTTTATTTCAGTGTCACAGGTTATATTTTGCTTGATTGTTGGTTTTGTTGATTAAGTTCCACTTATAGGTGAGATCATATGATATTTGTCTTTTACCACCTGGCTTATTTCACTTGGTATAATGCTCTCCAGTTCCATCCATGCTGTCCTGAAGGGTAGGAGCTCCTTCTTCCTTTCTGCTACATAGTATTCCATTGTGTAAATGTACCATAGTTTTTGATCCACTCATGTACTGTTGGGCATGTAGATTGCTTCCAACATGTGACTATTGTAAATTAAAGCTACTATGAACATTGGGGTGCATAGGTTATTTTGAATTGGTCTTTGGGGATTCTTAGGGTATAATCCCACCAATGGAATTGCTGGGTCAAAAGGCCGTTCCATTTTTAGTTTTTTGAGGAAACTCCACACTGTTTTCCATAGTAGCTGCACCAGTCTGCATTCTCACCAACAGTGCACTGGGGTTCCCTTTTCTCCACAACCTTGCTAGCACTTGTGTTTGTTGATTTCTTTATGATGGCCATTCTGATTGGTGTGAAGTGGTATTTCATTGTGGTTTTAATTTGCATTTCTCCAATAGTTAGTGAGGCAGAGCATCCTCTCATATGTCTCTGGGCCCTGTGTATGTCCTCCTTGGAGAAGTGTCTGTTCAGATTCTTCACCCATTTGTTAATTGGATTGTTTGTCTTCCTAGAGTGGAGTTGTGTGAGTTCTTTATATATTTTGGAGATCAAACCCTTGTCCGAGGTATCATTGGCAAATATATTTTTCCATATGGTTGGTTCCCTTTTCACTTTGCTGATGTTTTCTTTAGCCATGCAGAAGCTTCTTATTGTGATGAAGTCCCATTTGTTTATATTTTCCTTTATGTCCCTTGCTCTAAGGGACATATCAGTGAAAATATTGCTGCATGGAATATCTGAGATTTTCCTGCCTATGTTCTCCTCTAGGACTTTTATGGTGTCTTGGCTTATATTTAACTCTCTTGTCCATCTTGAGTTTATTTTGATGTATGGTGTTAGTTGGTGGTTGAGTTTTATTTTTTGCATGCAGCTGTCCAGATCTCCCAATACCACCTGTTGAAGACGCTATTTTTACTCCATTTTTATGCTTCTGCTGCTTTTGTCAAATATTAATTGACCATAGGGACATAGGTTTATTTCTGGGCTCTCTATTCTGTTCCATTGATCTATGTGTCTGTTCTTATGCCAGTACCAGACTGTTTTGATTACCATGGCCTTGTAACATAGTTTGATACCAGGTATTGTGATCCCTCCTACTTTGTTCTTCTTTCTCAAAATTGCTGAGGCTATTCAGGGTTGTTTATGGTTCCATATAAATTTTTGAAATAATTGTTCTATATCTGTGAAATATGTCATTGGTATTTTAATAAGGATTGTGTTGAATCTATAAATTGCTTTGGGTAGTGTGGACATTTTGATAATTCTTCCAGTCCATGAACACAGTATATGCTTCCATTTGTTTGTGTGTTCCTTAATTTTTTTCCTCAGTGTTGTGTAATTTTCTGAGTACAGGTCTTTTACCTCCTTGGTTAACTTTATTCCTAGGTATTTTATTTTTCTTGTTGCTACAGCAAATGGGATTTTTTTCCTGATTTCTCATTCTGATATTTCATTGTTAGTGTACAAAAATGCCTTTGATTTCTGAATGTTGACTTTGTATCCTGTTGTTTTGGCAAATTCACTTATTAGGTTGAATATTTTTTTGGTGGAGTCTATAGGGTTTTCTATGTACACTATCATGCCATCTGCAAACAATGACAGCTTTACTTCCTATTTTCCAATTTGGATGCCTTTTATTTCTTTTTCTTGTCTGATCACTGTGACTAGGACTTCCAATACTATATTGAATAGAAGTGGTGAAAGTGGACATTCCTGTCTTGTTCCTGATCTTAGTGGGAAAGCTTTTAGTTTTTGCCCATTGAGTATGACATTCGCTCTAGGTTTTTCATGTATGGCCTTTATTATGTTGAGGTATGCCCCCTTTACTCCCACTTTGCTGAGTGTTTTTATCATTAATGGATACTGTACCTTATCAAATGCCTTTTCCACATCTATTGATATCACTATGTGATTTTTGTCTTTCCTTTTGTTTATGTGATGTATTACCTTTATTGACTTGCGAATGTTGTACTATCCTTGCATCCCTGGGATGAATCCCACTTGATCATAGTTTATGATCTTTTTAATGTATTGCTGGATGTGGTTTGCCAATATTTTGTTGAGGATTTTAGCATCTATGTTCATCAGCAATATTGGCCTGTAGTTTTCTTTCTTTGTTGTGTGTTTATCTGGTTTTGGGTTTAGGATGATGCTGGCCTCATAAAAAGAGTTTGAGTGTCTTCCCTCTCTTTTGGATTTTTTGGACTACTCTGAGAAGGACAGGGGTTAGCTCTTCTATAATGTTTTGTAAAATTCCCCTGTGAAACAGCCTGGTCCAGGGCTTTTATTTGTCAGGAGTTTTTCAATTATTGCCCCAATTTCACCAGCTGTCACTGGTGTGTTCATGCTTTCTGCTGCTTCAGTCAGTTTTGGAAGGTTATATTTTTCTAGAAACTTGTCCATTTCACCCAGGTTTTCAAATTTCTTGGTGTATACTTGTTTGTAGTAATTTCTAACAATCCTTTGTATTTCTGTGGCATCAGTTGTAATTTCTCCCTTTTCATTTCTGATTTTATGCATTTAGGTCCTCTCCCTTTTTTTCTTGATGAGTCTGCTTAAAGGCTTGTCGATTTTGTTTTTCTTTACAAAGAACTGGCTCCTGGATTTATTGATCCTTTGAATTATTCTTTTAGTCTCTATGTCATTGTGTTCTGCTCTGATCTTGATTATTGCCTTCCTTCTACTCATTCTAGGCTTTGTTTGTTATTGTTTCTCCCATTGTTGTAGATGAAGGGTTAGGTTGTTTATTTGAAATGTTTCTATCTTTTTTAGGTAGACATGTATTGCTGTGAACTTCCCCCTCAGGACTGCCTTCTCTGTGTCTCATAGGTTTTGGACTATTGTATGTTCATTTTCAATTGTTTTCAGAAACTTTTTGATTTCTTCTTAGATCTCATTATCGACCCATTCATTGTTTAATAGAATGCTATTCAGTCTCCATGAGTTTGAATGTTTTTGAGTTTTTTCCTTGAGGTTGGTTTCTAGTTTCAAGCCCTTGTGGTCCAAGAAAATGGTTGTTATAATTTCAATTTTCTTGGATTTGTTGGGGCTTATTTTGTGTCCTATCATATGGTATATCTTTGAAAATGTTCCATGTGCATTTGAAAAAAATGTATACTTTTGCTTCTTTGGGATGAAAGGTTCTGTATATATCAGTTAACTCCATTTGATCTAATGCATTGTTCAGTTCCACAATAACCTTGTTGATATTTTGTTTGGAAGATCTATCCATTTTTGACAGTGGGATGTTAAAATTCTCTAATATAGGTGTGTTGCTGTCTATATCTTTCTTGAAGTCTTCCAGGATTTTCCTTATATATTTGGGTGCTCCTATATTGGGTACATATAGGTGTACAATGTTTATGTCATCTTGAAGGAATTTTCCTTTGAGTATTATGAAGTGTCCTCCTGTGTCTCTTTTAATGGTCTTTGTTTTGAAGTCTATTTTGTCTGATATAAGTATTGCTACCCCAGCCCTTTTTTCCCATCCATTTGCTTGGAATATTTTTTCTAACCTTTAACTTTCAGTTTGTGTAGATCTTTTGTTCTGTGGTGGGTCTCTTGTAGACAGCATCCGTACAGGTCATATTTTCTTATCCATCCAGCTACCCTATGTCTTTTGACTGGAGCATTTAATCCATTTACATGTAAGGTTATTATTGTAGGTAGTTATTCATTTTTTTCCTTTCTACCTGTGTTCCTCTCTTTGTCACTCTTTTTCTTCATCACCTTAAAGCAGTCACTTCAGCATATCTTGCAATGCTGGATTGGTGGAGATGTATTCTTTTAGCCTTCTTTTGTCTGAGAAACTCCTTATTTCACCTTCCATTTTAATTGAGAGCTTTGCTGGATAGAGTAGTCTTGTTCGCAGACCTTTGCTTTTCATTACTTGGAATGTTTATCTCCATTCCCTTCTGGCTTGTAGTGTTTCTGTGGAGAAGTCAGCTGCTAGCCTTATCGGTGCTCCCTGTATGTTACTTCCTGTTTCTCCCTTGTTACCTTTAAGATTCTCTTTGTCTTTGCTATTTGCCATTTTAATTATGATGTGTCTTGGAGTGGGCCTCTTTAGATTCCTCTTGACTGAAATCCTCTGTGCTTCCTGGACTTGTGTGACTTTTTCTCCCTTAGATTAGGAAACTTTTCCATTATTAATTTTTCAAACAGATGTTCTATTCCTTGCCCCTCTTCTTCTCCTTCTGGTATCCCTGTTATACAGATATTATTATGTTTCATGTTGTCCTGCATTTCCCTTAACCTCTCTTCATTCTTTTTGTGCCTTTTTTAATTTTCTTGTTCTTTCTGGGAGCTTTTTTCTACCTTGTCCTCCAGCTCACTGATTTGATCCTCTAGCCTGGTTTTGATTCCTTCTACTGTGTTCTTCAATTCAGAAATTGTATTCTTCATTTCCTCTTGTCTCTTATTGATAGTTTCTATGTCCTTTTCCATGATGATATAGTTTGCTGTAAGTTCCTTATAGTTTCCCTGTAGTTTTCACTAATTCTCAGTGAGCTCATTGAGCTTCCTTATAACCATTGTTTTGAACTCCATATCTGTTAGTTGACTTGCCTCTATCTCATTTAGCACTCTTTCTGAGGATTCCTCCTTTCCTCTCAATTGAAGACTGTTTCTTTGTTTTCCCATTATTTGTGAGACTCTTCTTTTTTCCTTTGCTTCTTAAATTGATCTGTTTTGACTCCCAAACTTTGTGATGTGAACTTCTATGGTAGGAGACCTGTGAGATTCAGTGGTGCAGTCTCCTTGATCTCCTGAACTTGATGCTTGTGGGATGGCTTATATGCCATTTGTGTTGGGTCTCCAGAAGTAATTGGGTTTTGATTGTTGTTTGGCCGCTCTTTGGTGGGTCCTTCCCTCCAGCTGGTTGACTGAGGGTCACTCTGCCCACCATGTCTGTGTGTTGTACAGGTGCAGTCAGGTTGTGCTGAAGCTGATTCTTCTATCTGTTCAAGGTTATAAGGCTTCTCTCTCACTATTGTTCAGTTGTTTGTTCTGGGTGATTTCTCCACAATTTAGTTGTAATTCCAGATTGGTCCTGGGAGGAGGTTGGTGTGGCTTCCATTCACTCCTCTGCCATCTTATATAATTCCAAGTTTTCTTCTTTCTAGGATATCCTTCTTTTGTGGTTCAGTCTCCAAAACCCCTCATTGGGACACTATGGCTACCCTCTGCTCAAATACATTTATTGTGCTATGCTCCACTTAATGGCTTTAGGACTGTAAGGTTAAAAAAAGAGAAAAAAGGGAAAAGAAGAAAAGGGATATGCCATCTCTTAGATTTGTTTTTTATTCCCTCCACAGGAAATTAATGCATGAGAAAGTTTAAAAGAGGCCAATTTGCTCCTTGTATCAAAAGATTGGTTCTGAGAAACATTTGAAGCTGTTAGAAAAAGTAATGTTTGACATTAAATGCCCTTTCCATTGGAGAATTGAACTTTCATTTCTCTTCTGGGTATTTCATATTTTGATTTAATAAATTACTACTGAATTAGACATTTAGAAATAAAAAGGCTGAAATGGATATTTGTCCTTCTCATCCAATTTTCTTCTTTTATAGATGAGGGAATTGCATTCTGGTTAGGTCACACGACTTTCCCTAGTTTCCCTGGTAACCTAGAAAAAGGATATTTTTCAACATCCTGACCAGTGTTCTCTTCATTATTGTCATTTAAAATTATTTGACCTTAAAGAAAAATTTCTGAGAAAAAGAATAGTTTATACATATACACCTTATATTTTACATTGGAAGTTTTTTTCTTCAGTAATGGGATTGCTAACAGAATGCCATTGTTTGGGCCCTAAAACATTATCTGAGTAGTACATTGGTGATCATATCTTATTAGAGTGGAGCATCTGGAAATTAACCTTACAAATTTGGTAGTTAGTAACAGCAGTAATTTAATAGTTAGTGTGGATGAGAAAAAGGATTCTATGGAAGATCATAAATTCCTACTGGGCAGGTCATGGTGGGTAGTCACGGCCTTGTTCCAACCAACGGAGCCACCTGGCCAGGGCCAGCCCGTAACCACTCTGGTAAAAGGCTTATTTGCACTAATAAAGCCCTGTCCATGTTTACTGTGTATCTAGGTTAACACACCTTTGAGGTGCCTTTTTTTTTTAGACTTCTCCTTTTAAAACATGACCACCTTCGAGAGTGTGCCTAGCTTAATTATTATGTAAGCCCGTCCCCTCCTTGCTTTCTCCTGCCTCCATGTAATGTTCCTTAACATTTCATCCGTGATTTCAAATGCATAAAAGAAGTTGTAAAACTGTCACTTTCCAGAGCAATTGAGATGTTGTTTCCTGGGAATTGCAATAAGTTTTGCCTTACACAAACTGTTATAAAAATTATTTATTGGTTTGAACTTTTCTTACATCGATATTAGTAGTTAGAATTTTGAATACATCCTCTTAGTTGCATGTTTACATTATGTTAACTATTTGGTAAGGCTCCCAGGCAGGTTGATTATTACTTATTTTTCTGTTTATTGTCTTGTGTGGTTGATGGGTTGGCAAAATGTGCATACATAGATGTGAATAGTTGATAAATAAAATTTAGTTTTCAAAAATCCAAGATATAAAATTTGTATTATTTTAAACCCATTTATGTTTGTGAAAAGTCCAACATCTTATCAATGTTGCTATTCAAGCTGGAAATGAACAACTTCTTGGGTGTAGATGAACCATCTAGAGCAGCAATTTCAACAGGTGTGCTCATGGCACACTTTTGTGCC
Source organism: Mormoops blainvillei (assembly GCA_004026545.1). Taxonomy (NCBI): domain Eukaryota; kingdom Metazoa; phylum Chordata; class Mammalia; order Chiroptera; family Mormoopidae; genus Mormoops; species Mormoops blainvillei. The sequence continues at coordinate 281,849 of PVJD01001118.1, forward strand.
ACAAAAAATTTTAAAACAGGCATTCTTTGACTATTTAGTCATGGACACACTGACCTCTTTTCCCTTATACTGTCAAATAAAAAATATAGCAACAGCAGACAACAGTTTGGTGATTGCCAGAGGGAAGGTGGGATGGAGGAATGTGCATGAAGGTGAAGGGGGCATAAATGGTGATGGAAGGAGACTTGGGTGGTAAACACACAATACAATATACAGATGATGTGTCATAGAATAGTATATCTGAAACCTGTATAATTTTATTAACCAGTGTCACCCCAATGAATTCATTTTTAAAAAAAAGACCCTGGACTTGTGGCTTGGTTGGTTGGAGCGTTGTCTAGAGTACCAAAATGTTGGAGGTTGGATCCCTGGTCAGTACACACATCTAGGTTGTGGGTTCGATCCATCTGACCGATGTTTCTCTCTCTTACTCTCTCGTCCTTCCTCTCTCTCTAAAATCAATGAGAACATATCCTTGGGTGAGGATTAAAAAAAAAAGAGAAATACTTCTCCCTCTGCCAAATGACAACAGCCAACACAACGATAGCCATTGGGTGTGAATAAATCAAAATTATATCTATTTTTTTTTTACATTGACAAAAAATATGATATACTTTTTGGTGTGCCACAGAATTTTAGTTATTAGTGTATGTATGCTATGAGATGAAAAAGGTTGAAAATTGCTGATATATAGCTTTCATTATTTTCTAAGAATCACCTTGAGTCACTGAGATCAAAACAAAAAATAGGCAACAAGCTATATTTAAGAATCAATAATTTTTTTTGAAAATCAATAAGCAGTTTACTATGTAGTTATATAAGCTCAATTTTTGTAAACAAACTATAATTACATAAATAAATATCAAACCCTCTTCACTGGAAAACATAAAGACTATATCATAATGTAATTTTCATTTTTTTATGTTTCATAAATTCTCATTTGCATACTTCCTGGTTCCACACAGTAGGCACTGAAAGGTGCACGTTCTCATGTCAAAGCCCTTGCGACCCTTGTTAATGTTTTGAGAAAGTTATTTGTTTTTGCTCATGGTGATGCTGATCATTTTTTAAGGCTCTGCCTCCAGCGTCATGTTGCTGAAGAAGTTCTGCCCTCATCCGTTCGCTCAGCAAACGTCTGATTTTCTGGCTTGATTCCTAAGATAAAAATTTGAAATCCTGGATTAAAGAAAGTGAAGGAGGTTTTACTGTTGCAGGGCTTGTCAGAGTTCTTAATATGCTGCTTGTGCTTTGTGCATCACTAAGTGAGCAATATAATGCTCCGCTTTCCAAACTTTGTTTTTTACAATTAAGTTGAAAAATAACCTATTTTATTATTTTTATTTTTCAATTACAGTTTACACTCAGTATTATTTTGTATTAGATTTAGGTGTACAGCATAGTGGTTACACAATCATATACTTTACAAAGTGTTCCCCTTACTATGTCAAGTACCCACCAGGTACCATACATAGTTATTACGATATTTTCAATAAAAATCTTGAAGAGTCCTATTAGCTGTGTAATTTAAGAGCTTAAAGGTGACATGCACTTACTTCTGGCCCTTAAGTGAAATAATTGCCCTTTTTGCACCAATGTAATTCTATAAATTAACAAATTTACAGGTTTATAATTGGAAGGGACACATCAAGATCATTTTGCTCTTGTCACTCCAAGGCAGGAATCCTTCTACCACAGACCCCTATGTCTGAGTCACTTCCAAAAATGGGAATTCATTGCTCCCCAAAGTAGTTGTGCTGATATTCTGCAGAAACCTTCCTTTTGGTAGGTTTGCCCTGTTACTGCTGCCTTCTGTTCTCTGTAGTTAGAACGCAATTAAACCCTTTCCATATGACAGCCCTTCAGTTATGTCCATCTGGATCCTCACCCTTCTTGAATTCTCTCCCCAGTCTCTTTCTTCCAGCTTTTACTTAAATTCTCATGGGAGGTGAGACTCTCTTTCCCAATCTCCTTGCCCTTGTCTGGATTTAGTGTTTTCTTGTTTGTTTTTTGAAATGTGTTGTTTTAGGAGGCTGTGAATTTAACCCATGAAAGGCAAGAACATGGATTCTCATTGTTCTCAGGCATGTAACAGTGAACCATGGTTTCACTTTATTTCTGGACGACTATTTCCACCAGACACAACCTTTGATCCCAAACACCACATTCACTTGACACAAACTTGTTGACTTCATACCTAAATCAGCTTTTCTTGAATCCTCATCTGAACAAACATTTATTTTAATCTGCGGATATCCCGTGCGGCGTCAGGAAGGGCCGGTTCGGGCAGTGCTGGCTCAGTGAGTCTACCACCACACTACAGATTTCGTTTCCTTTTTCTCCTTTGAGTTTAAGAAGACAAAAAAAAAAAAAAAATTGCTAATACCTTAGACAATGCAAGGGGTTCCAGACTCTGTTCCAGGAAACTGGTTTCATCAAGGTAACAAAGAAACCATGGAGAGCAGAAAGAAGACTAGGAGTCACCGACATGGACGTGTCATTAAGGTAACCCTCAGAGGTGAAGTGGGGGAAAAGGGATGGAGAGCCGGCAGACCTGAGGCTGGGAATGCGCAAGAGAGGGGAGGAAAGGCCGGCGAGCCTGCGGCCCGGCGGCCCGGCGCCCCAGCGTGGACGCGCGCGGGAGTTCAGGCTGGGGGGAGTGTGTCACCACGTGCTGCAGAGGCGGGGACAAGGTCATCCTCCTCTTATCTGAAGGGGTGCAGGGCGGGACAGAAACAAACAGACAGACAGGCAAGGTGAGAGGTTAGCAGGCTAACCTAGTCCTTCCTAGCTTGCTTAGAGCAGAGATCTGGGATAGCAGAGGTCCCATTTAGACGCTCAAACCCCAGGCTGCCGAAAGGGGCAGCACGTCTCATCCCTCTTAAGTTTGCTCTGAGGGAATTCAGGAGAAAGACAGGAAGAGGAGATGGGGTTCCACAGAGAATGCAGTTTTAGTTCTTCTTAAGAACTGGCGGGGGTTTAGAGCTTTATATCCGGGAGGAGACTGTGTCACCACACTGTAAGCAAATCCTGGGACGTTTGTAAACTCGGCTACTGGGTAGTTGGCCCCATGCCCGGCCGGGCCCGGGAAGGCTCCGACCACGCAGTGCTCCGGGGTCTGCCCGGCAGGCGACCCAGTGGCCTTTATCTTTCCCCCTTTGTCCTCTTTATCTCAGGCTCTCCAGGAGGACCGGGAGCCCGCTCTGCCTATCGCTCCCCACCCCCGGCTCCACCGCCACTTCAATGATCCGCAGGTCGCCGGCTGCTGTTCTTTCGAAGGCGCCGGAGGACCAGGGGCGCCCGGTGCCACCGCTGACTCGGCCGGGCGCCGACGCCTGAACCGCGCGCTCTTGGGCACCAACGCCGGTGCGCCCGGCGCGTCCCCGTGCGCTTCAGCTCGCCTTGGGCCCGCAAGGGTCAGCCCCGGCCAGGATGGCCCCCGGCCAGGCGGTGGCCGGGATCTTGCTGCTGGCGGCGGCGGGCCTCGGAGGGGCTGCGGCAGGGCCCGGGCTCGCCTTTAGCGAAGATGTGCTGAGCGTGTTCGGCGCGAATCGGAGCCTGTCGGCAGCGCAGCTGGGGCGCCTGCTCCAGCAGCTGGGAGCCACCACCGCGGAGGGCGCCCCGCAGCTTGCGCAGCTGCACTTCAACCAGGTACTGCTCGCGTCCGAGGCTCTTTTCGTTCTGTGGCTGCCTTTAGACGTCCGTTTGTACCTGAACGCTATTTCCGTGGGGAAAATGCGGGGGGAAGGATTTCTTCACATTTTTCCGGTGTGGAGCGGTGACTGGTGGCACTTGATTTTCACCAGACCAGACTCCTTAGCCGGGGTTAAAGGGCTGGTGGGGGGCGGAGGAAGCCAGAAATTGCAACTTTATGCCCGATGAGCTGAGCGATCAGACTCTTGTGAATATAAGATTTTACAGAAAAGTTTATGAAGTAGTTAAGACTGGAAGCTCCTTAAAAGATTTTTTTTTGGTAGGAATGGCGTACTTAAGTCTTCCCAGCAAAAATAACGAGCGGCTCACATGCCGTCCTTGTTAACAGTTGCTTGGTGGGTAACAACTGCCAAGGAGATATAATGTGGTTCTGCCTTTCCTGTGTACGTTACACGAGGCATTTAGACCCAGAGGGACTTAATCAACACAGAACAGTTAAGATTATACCTGTTGCTAAATTTCAAATACGGATTTTACAGATTGTTATTTACATAATACATATTTTATTTCTTAATATTCTGGAGCAGGCGAAGTGTGCTTTCTGCATCCTCCCCAAACTCCTCCCCACTTTCTAAAAGTGTTAACTCAGTGCCTTGATGTTTTCCCCTTCTCTTCTTGTTCCGGAGAGAACTGATGATAAATAGCAGTGTGCGATATTTTCCATATTGTTCGTCACTTCTGGCCCATGTTAGTTTGTGTTACGAAAAGTTTTTGTGGTCCAAGATGTTTGGGAAATACTGCACACTATACTTCACTCTTGGAAATTTAGCATCTCCTCGTGTTTCGGCCCTTAGATTGCTGTTAGGGAAACTCGAATCAGATGGACCCCTTGCTAAGAGCATTATAGATAGGTGGACATTCTTTTTGTTAGGAATATCTCACCTCAGTTAACACATACCATACTCAAGAAGAACTTCTGATGCCTTGGAGTATCTGAGGGTGACCTCCCTTTAACTAGAAGGGAGGGTTTTGTGTTTCACTCATACAGGTTCTTTAGTAAACTGTAGTTTTAGCTCTGGCATGGTTTAATTAAACATCTGATTTAATGTCTAAGACACATATCGGCAAAACTGAAATTCCCACATATTCTATTGGTATTTTGGAAAAGAAAACAAAGCAAACCACTTCCTAAGTATTTTCTGTCTAGTTGCAGTCTCTTCAAGTAGGGGAAACAGCTGAGCTGACTAAGGTATTTCTAGGTAGGAGTAGGAGTGGTCATGTGCTTGGAAAGAAGCTTGGGGCTTGACTTGCAGCTGCAAATCTGTAGCCCACACATTGTTTTGACTTAAGTTATCTCCTTATCTTGCAGTGTCTGGAGGTGTTGTCGAATTATGATGAGACAAAAGACCCCTGAGCCATCTTTTGGCAAAGACACTGGAAAATACGTGTAAATTATTTTGAAAAAATTGGTTAAGTTTATCAGCAATATGTTTCCCCTTTTGTAAGTAGGATTCTTCAATCGATAAATTATATATATGTTGACACCTTGTTTCTCATTCTCATGTTTGCATATTTAACTACATTCATTGTGGTCTCTGTGGGCAACAAAAAGGGACAGGAAGAAGCCCGTAATTAGTTTGGAAACAAAGGGAAGCCAAGGGCAATTTATCACTTACCCAGGCCTAACAAACAACAATTTGATGTTCTAAAAAGTCCAGATGAAAACAACAATCATCAAACAAAATGACAACAAATGAAATAGATTCCTGAAGAATGTATTAATTTGCTGGCAGGAAACCACCCAATTTGGAGCAAAATTTAAGGCCATTAACACCTGCATACCTTAAAGAATGCAACTTGTTTTCTCACTTGTAGCAAAATAGAAGAAACAATGTATGGACCTATTGTGAGAAGCTTGATTTTCTGACTTTGAAAAAGGCCAAGAAAATAGAACTTATTTCTATGAATTGGGGATTTGTTGAATCTTCTCTGAAATCTGTTTACAAATGACGTTGTTCCTTTGGATGAGGGCTGCGATATTTCTTAGGTCAACTTTTCTCAGGTCATAGACTACTGTACTCTGGAGGTTTGTTAGAGAATTTGGAAGGTTTTCAGATATTTTTAAAGTATTCCTAAGTACTATTAAATTAATTTGTTGCTTTGGCAGACCAAAGTGAACTAAGTTCAGACTGGTGACAATAGAACAATTGAGTTTATTGTTTTGCTTCATGGCTATGAGGGTACAAAGATCAGGTAGAAGCAGCAACTCAAACAGTGAGAGTAGGGAGCTCTTTTTTAGCTCAGTGGGTCTGGGAGGGGATGGGGTGTAAGTATGATCTGTGTCAGGGAGTTCCTCGAATAATACACAGGGGAGCCCCAACTGAATGCATATGTTGGGTGATTAATTTAGGGGATTTAAAAAATGACCTCAGTGTTTATTTATTCAGAAGTTCCTTTCTCTTTAAATGTTTTTTTCTCTTCTTCTTCAAAACACCTCCCTCCAAGTTCTCACTGTAGATGTCCGTTAAATACCTCCATAAAAAGAAGATCTTCATTCTCCAAATTATCATACTAAACTAATTTGAATAATTTAGGTGGCCAGGGGGTGTTACTGGGGTGTTGGAGAAGTGGGACTGGCTGTGATAGGTTGGGCTGTGAGGCATCCTTCACTTCACACCATCACTCAACTTCACGCTTTGCTTTCCTCTCTCTTAACACTCTTTTTTCTTTCAATACATATCTTGAAGCATATTTTCTGCATCTTTTGTTCCTTTTCACTTGCTTGCCTGAACCTTGTTTGTACACCTCTTTTAATTCATATTAAATCTTCTTAAAGCAATACTTGGAATATGCCTACCTTCTTTCAAGGCTACTCTGCTGGTGAAGTCCAGACCTTGAGCCTGGCACTCAAGGCCTGGCACCTTAAGGCTGACGCTGAGCAGTCTGCCCACCCAGACCTAGCACTCGCTAACTGGAAGTATTTACTCTTCTGAGAATTCACCTTCGATTCTGCTCAACCACTTCTTAACTTATTTTCTTCCTTGCACTCTTCATTTTTCCCAGTGGAATGCCCTTCTTTTCTTTGAATTGCCCTATCAGAATCCCAGATTTTTAATTGCACAGCTATCCTTTGCCACTACTTCTGTATAAAACCTCTCCAGGGCATCACAACCAGCACCGATATCCTATTTTCTCTTTCTTTTTGAATAACTGAAATTTTTTTTATTATGCCAAGGACACTTAACTATTCATGTGTTTAACAAATAGTTTGAATGACTACTGTACTCTAATTAGAGTGGCCACTTTAAAGTACAAATCTGATCATATCTCTCATCTTAGTAAAACAATTAAATTCTTTCAAGGTGAATTTCAAACACTTTAATGTGGCTTAGCCCTTTCATGATCTGGTCCCTGTATCTTTTTCAAGGCTTAAGCTTTGCCACTACTCTAGTCTTAATGGACTGCCTGTAGTTTTTGGTTTTCCATATACACCTGCTTATGCTTCAGGTATTGGTTTAGACATTACTTTTTCTGAGAATCCTTTCTTGGTCTGCCCAAGGGTTAAGTAAGAACTGCTTCTATGTAATCCTATATGAATTAATGCCTTTGCGGTTGTAACATATTATATGTTTGTAGGGTAAATGGAGGCGGCCTGGCTTCCTCACCCAGGTGTCTGGGTAACTAAGGGAAGCAGTTTCTCACAGCCTTGAATGGACCTGATAAAGTGTGCTCTCACAGCCTTGAGTCTGCGTCCGATAAACGGTTTCTGTAACATGAAGTGGGCTCACATGCTCAGCATCACGCTATGTTACATAATATATGGCCTTTTGCCGGCTTTGTTTGTGCTAGTACTTGAGGTAGGGGCTTCTCACTGTGTGCGCAGACACAGACACGCGGCTTGCAGCCTGCGTGGCTCACCTACCCTTGAATAAAGGCGTGTCAGGCATCCCCATAGCTCCGCACCTTTTCTTCTGTCTCTCGGAGTCTCAAGTGGACCTGCCAGGCCTTGACTGGCTGCAGTACAATGTTGCAATTATATTATAATATATAAATCGTTTGGCATGTATTGCACTTTTTTGTTTATATGGCTGCAATCTTCCCACTTTCTTACCTCCCCTCTATGATTTTAAACAAATTGAAGGGAATGACCTAACTTTTCTCTCTAGGGGCTAGTGAATTGCCTGGTATATAACATGTATTCATTATGTATATTTTGAATGAATGAGGGAAGATTGCTTAACATGAGTAAGATAATTTGGGCCCTCACATGACTTTACAGTTTATTGGAGGAGGTATGACATAGGCATGTGGAACTATAACGCACGACAGAATGATATGCCTAATTAAACAATTATAAATGAACGTGGAATGGGATCAGACTTGGGTTTTCAGAAAATATGTCTTCATGAGAGTATGAAAAGTGTTGCAGTGGGTCAGGACGCGAACTAAGGAGGAAACTGCAGTGGTTTGCGTGAGTGAGTAATGATTGCTTGAACTGGGAGATGGCCAGAAGGTAACAAAGGCTCTGCCTTCTCCAGGAAGAGCAGCCATGGCTGAAGAGTAGGCAAAAGAGCCCCAAGATAAATATTTCTGCTTCAGTGTTTTGCCTGCTGTGGTCATTTAACTGTCGTTAGATCTTCTTCGTTAGTTTCTGGCCCAATGATGCCAGAGGGAGAGGCAGTGTGGTAACTGCTGGTATGTTTCAGAGGTTGGCCAGGCTAATGGTATATAGCAAACAAAAGGTGTGCACATGCGCATGCATGTGTGTGTGTGTGTTGGGGTCATTACACATACGTCGTGTGCATAGCTTGTTGTTATCTACTGTACTTTTTCCTGGGGGGGGGGTAATGGTGGATTAGATGAGGGATGTTGGGAAAGCACTGACCATGAACAGAACAGAGAAAGAGCATCTGGTCTTTTTTAGTCTTTATGTTCTGAGAAATAGGGCTAAGTCTTCTGGGAATTTACAGACCGCTTGCAGACTGCTTGTTCAGATGAGAAACTGAAAGAGTGGGACAGAAAGGTGGGACGTAAGGGCAAGGCCGCACTTAGGTTTCTGGTCATTTTTTCTTCAAGGCAATGGACCTGTTCTGATTAGATCATCCTCGTTTAAATTGACTGTATACAGGGCAGTCATTGTTTCCAAGATGTTTTGGGAAAAGGAGGGATACTCATAAATCGTTTGACTCTGATGTTGTCCGAGGGAGGAGAAAAGGTGTAATGGCCACCATAAGGAGAAGGCATCTTCAGATCAAAAGACAAGGCAGGCCACTCCATGGAATAGAACAGAATTTATTATAGGGCAATTTACTTAGGGGAAACTTGCTTTGGAGCAGAAAAGACGACTCAGCTGTCTGTGCAAATTACTCTTCACTGACAGATGCCTGCTATGGTACTTTAAAAAAAATAGTGTAACTCAGGTAGTAAGTTGGTAAGACAAAGGGTCAAAGAATGCCATAGTGCCAGAGCCAATACCCACTGGTGGTATTATGATCGATGATGGCTTATAATAGATACTGTTACCAGTTTGATATTTATCTCAGTTGTTATGCCATTTCAGCTGTTACTACAAAAATATTTATGGCTACATTTTATGGAACGCAGAACATCATCAACCAGAAAGCTTTGATATGCTTGCTAAAGATAGTGCAGTTGGTCAAAGGTTACAGCATGGCACTTAAAAATGAAATGAAATCTGGGATCCAGACGTGGAGTTCATTTTGTTCCCATCTCTATCTATACAGATGCCAGGAGCTCAGTTTGCCTCCATGTCAGGCGTGATTGGGGTCTGGACAAGAAAATGCCTTCCATTCTTTCCACATCTAACTCCCAAGCCTGCACCTTTACCCACAACCAAGGACTCACCTGGATTCTTCATGTATAACATAAATAATTATAGCAAGAGATTATTGATCTTTTCCCATTTGACATAACTCTTTTAACCAGTTTATTTGTATTATCGTATTTGATACTCAACAATTTTATGATAAATGTACTGTTACTATCTTCATTTTGCACATGGGAAAAATGAGATACAAAGAGGTTAAGTAGCTTGACTAATGTCACACAACAAGTGGTAGAACCTCAGGCAATCCTAAACATGTACCATCGTGGATTTTTTGAATTACGTGCTAGAAAATTATACTCTCTGTAACTAGAACAACTATTACTTCCGATTTTGAAATATGGGTAGAAGTTACTAGTCATCAGCTGCTTATCTAATTCCATTTCATTGTCACATTAGGGAAACAGTGCTGACTATAGAAACTACACTGATGATGATGGGTCTTTGTGCTCAGAGAGCTTATAATTTAATTAGGAAATAAAATGGCAACTTGAGAAGACTATGCTAGCCAAAACTGCTGTAGTTAAGTAATCACTGAAACAAATATTATAAAACATCTCACAAGGCTGCATGTGGTTAATTGTCCAATGAGCACTATTGACAGCAGGTGCTACTAGTTTAGGAGGGTGAGTGATCCTTTTGGGAAATGCCTTATGGAAGAGGTACAAATCAGCCAATTCTCCTTTTGGAGAATTCTGGCTATCTGGTTTGGTTTTTAAAAATTTTGTTGATCGAACACCTGTGTGTTCCAAATATATTTCTACTCTTAATCACAAGATGGATTTTCCTGTGACTGACATGGATTTTCTCTTATAGAATTAAGTTTTCTTTTATTGTTTCTTATATGATGATTTTTTTTTCAGAGAAAATATTTTGGCAACAATAACTTTCCTAATTCTGAATTCCTAAGGTTTTCCTGGAGACAGGCATATCAGTCAACTTTTTCTCTCTTCTATAGTTAGGCTTCAGACATGAGAGAAACACCCTGTCTACTGTTAAAACTTTCAGTCCTGTTCTCACTTTATTCTAGAGGGACTCTACCAATGGATTTGCTCTCTCTCCTGGCAGTGTAGAGTGTAAATCTTCCTGTATCATGCCTGTGAAGAGCTGCATTGCTGGCTGTGTAACACCGGAGAAAGTGGTCTGTGCATGAGTGGTCTCAGGCATGCACAAACATACATATATATACACACACGTACATGCTAGGAAGCACACAGACCTGTTTGTTAATGGATGCATGTTACTGACACCAGGTAATTGAGTTTGTGTATCAAATCATGTTGTGCTACAATTTTCTTTAGGAGCAGGCATCTCAGAATCCAGGTGTATTCTACCCCTACACATATTAATGAGAAAAGCTAGGCACCGGCCCTATTTCTAATCTTGGGATGAATGCCTTGTAAGTAAATGTTCTGGGAAGGGCCTTCACGTTAGCAGAGGAAGCAGGTCCTTGCTTAACAGGAATGATAGCTAACGTTTATGGTGCACTGATCATGAGCCAGGCATTGTGCTCAGTGCTTTCTTATACACCACCCCATTAACCCTTCTGACCTCACAGGGTAAGTACACCTATTCCTACGGGGCAGCCCAGCCTCAGCTAGGTTTTATGCCGCATGCAGAGTCGTAGCTGAGAAGCGGCACAGTGACGATTCCACTCCAGGGTGATGGGACTTCAAAACCTGTGCCCCTTTCGAGAAAGCAGGGCTTGAATCTCGAGCCTAAGACCCCAAATAAATGAAAAAACAAAACAGAAACAAACTCATAGGTCCGTAGAACAGACTAATGGTTGCCAGAAGGGAGGGGGATTTGGGGATCTGGCAAAAAGGGTGAAAAGGATTGAGAAGTACAGGTTGGTAGTTACAAAACAGTCCTGGGATGTAAAGTACAGTATAGGGAATATAGTCAGTAATATTGTAATGACTATGTATAGTGCCAGATGGGTACTAGAAATACTGGGGGGTGGGGGACTGCTTTGTAAAGTATATGAGTGTCTAAACACTATGCCGTGCACCTGAAACTAATTCAAAATAATATTGAATGTAAACTGTAATTGAAAAATAAACTTTAAAAATTAAAAAAATTTAAAACATAATTAAACTGAACAAAACAAAACCTGTGCTCTTTCCACTGTCGCTCCTCATGCTGTAGACTATTATCCCACGGAGGGGCTGGTTTATTTTCCAAAAAGCCAAATGGCTCCTATGTTATACAAGTGTCGACACGTCAAGATAGATGCCAGTTCCTTGAAACCGTTGAGAACTGTACAGCCATCTGAAAGCAAGAAGGTGTTTTCTGCTGATATCCTTCTTGTTTCAATAAAACAAGAAAAAAACTATTACTGTAATTTTCCCGGATGACACTGTCTCTGCAATAGTCAGGGCTAGCTCTAAAACCTGATATTTTTTTCAGCCTTTTGATGTTATTTTCTGATTATTGACACTTGATACTAAAAACTGTATCATGAGAGAATTAGGACATGCCTGTATCTCCAGAGACTGTGGCCCAAACAAGTCATTTGGCAAAAGTCACCAAATGCCCCAGTTTGTCTGAGGGAGCAGCTCTTCCGCGTTGTGCTGGGTTTAGACAGAGGCAGCGTTTGTGGGGCCCCTGTGCTGTGAATCCACAGAACATGTCATGGTCTGCGTGTGTGCCCCGCTTCCTGCGTATAACTGGATGATGGGAATTTATGAATTCCCATTCCATTTCCTCACCTTCCAGTCACTCCTGAACATAGTAGGGTGTGTCTCGGTCCCCAACGCTTTCTTGAAATTACTCTACAGAATGTCACCCCAAACCTTCTCATTGCTAAATACAATGGGCATTTTTCAGGCCTTACCTCTTTGTTAATTTTGATGGTATCGAACACATCCTACCTGAAGCACACCGTTTTCTTGCCTGTAACTGTGTCTGCCTCATTTTTCTTGGCAGCCAGAAAGGCTGCCACTTTTCAATTTCAATGTCCTTTGCTCACCCTTCAAATATTGGTGTTTTTTAGGGTTCTATCTCAAGCCCTCTTTCTCTTAATTTTACACACTCTCTCTGCACAACCCCAGTCACTCCCAGGCTGCAGTTCTTACCTTTCTGTAGGTGTTTTCTAAATAGGTTGGCTTGGTTCAGATATTTCTCGTGAAGTTCAGTTTTGTACATCCTATTGCCCATTGATGTTTAACCCTCCCCCTTCCCCGACTCAATAGGTCTAAGCCTGCCCCAAATGGAACTCATCAACTCCATCCTTTCTCCCTTCTGCTGATCTTGTCCGATGCTTTGTTAAGAGGCCAGGAAGGCATAAAAAGGAATATGTCTATTCTCGTTAGATATTCATTATCTTACTAAAGAGGTATCCATTTTTATAGACAGATGATAATACGTTAAAGCATGCAGTAAATGCTAAACAAATAAATGCTATTGGTGTAGGAGCCTGAAGAGGAAGGGGTGAGCATGGCAATAGGAGGCAGAGGAGGTGTGGGCCCTTGCAGGACTGATAGGAGCTGCGGACTTTGAGAGGAGGCATATCAGAACTCTAGGTGGCGGTCAGGGTCCATGCAAAGTCACAATGACTGTAAAACACAAGACTTATTGGAACTGTTTGGTTAAGATAGAGAGTTCAAGTATGCTCCGGAGGACGGTACAGGGAGTGGGATATTGAAGACAGATCACTGAGGTTTTTCAGTGTTAGGACTTTACATTCTTGGCAGAAGGAACGCGCGCGTGCGTGCGTGTGTGTGTGTGTTGGCGGGAGTTTGAGTAGAGGAGTGACAATGGCAATGTATCTGTAGAAACAATCTTGTGGGCATGTAAGTTAAACCAGATGAGATGTGTATTAGATAGGATTGATTGGAAGCTCTTAGCTTGTCAGTTAGGTGGCAAATGAGGGTCCGTTTGTGTGTCATTCTTATGTGTTAGACCAAACCTTTGGGATTCAGGACCATTCTGTACTTGCTCTTGAAAATTACTGAGGACACCAAACAGCTTTAGTATATGTGGTTTATATCTATTGATATTTATAATTGTAGAAATTAATGTTGAGAAAATTAAAAATCTTTATTAAAATAACATTAATAAAACCATAGCATGTTAACGTTTTAAAAATGAAAAATAACTCTTTCCATGACAAAATAATTAGTGAAAAGAATGACATTGTTTTACATTTTTGCAACTCTCTTTAATATCTGGTTTATTAGTGTCTCATATGTGCTTCTCTATTCACTCAATGGTGACATATGTCATATAGCCCCTGGAAACATCCATTATTTACTCATAAAAGATTGAGAGTGAAAAAGGAAAATGCAGTCTAAGTATTAATATGAGAACAATTCTGACCTTGCATATTCTCTAACAGGGTCTTGGTAACACACAGGGGTCCCTGGGCCACACTTTGACAGCCACTGTGCTAAAGGATTGTTACATAGTTGGGCCCGTGATGGACAAGGCCATTCCCTGTGTGCAGTGAGGAGGTGGCTCTGAAGGATGAGCTCACTCCCTGTGGCATCGGCCCCAGCCCTGAATTGAAGAGGCATGCCTCCCACACCCTATCCGCAGAGGCACTGGGTGGGAGGCCCCTGGTGAGTGGCAAGGCTTTAAAAGCCTTTTGTTTTTGGCTGTAAACAGGAAAAGACCTGTGGGGCTATCTCACAGGTAACAGAAAGTAGGGTGGCCCTTGCCACCTGGGAACAGGTCGGGGTTGGGAAGCCAAGAATCCAGACTGAGTATCTGTTCTCTGACACCATGTCCTGCCTTTAGGGGAGAGAGGGCTTTGAGGAGCTGCGTTTGGAATGGAATAAGGCTGGGAAACTTGTCAGTAGCTATGGTGAAGTCAGAATACTGTGTAAATTTCTTTTTAAAAGTGTCTAATAGCTTTTACATTTTTGTTTTCTTTTTAGTAAAATTAAACACTAATTCCAACTTGTCTTTATTGTGTATGGAGGAACCAAGATCAGAGACTTAATCTTCCCTCCCCATGATTTAACGTTATTTTTCTGATTGAAACAAGAATACATGTATATTGTCTAAAAATTTGGCAGATATAGAGGAACAGAATGGAAAAAATTAAAATCACCCATAATTCTACCACTCAGAGATAAATGCTTTAATACTTTAAACACATTGATATTTTGAAGCCTGTACCTCTAGATTTTATCTAACGTTATTTATAGGAGTGGTGTCATTCTATCCACATTGTTTCAAAATAATCCCGTTTCCCTTAACATTGTATCATAAAACACAGCATCTTTCTCTTTAAATAATGTCTGGGAAAAGCACTTGTTTTCTTAAGGAAGAGTTTTGAGAGCGAATGTGAGCATGCATATGTGTGTGTGTGCTGTGTACATGTGTGTGTGCTGTGTACGTGTGTGTGTGTGCGTGCATTGTGGGTAAGAATGCACCAGCACTCAAGTGTCTTCAGTAAACAGTGTTAGAAACCTGAAGGAAAACTAGAAAAATGAATCTTAGTAAACGGTGTTGGGATCACTTGCTTAGCCACTTGTTAAATGTAGAGATCATCTTTTAAGAATGCTATTTGCTCAAACCTTAGAAAATTATGCTTTTATCTTGGTAAAATAATGAGTAAACTTTGAAGAGAAAATTAAGAGCAAAAAAGTTCAAGAGAAGTGTGGTAAAGTAGAAGGTGATTCAGCATGTAGATAGGCTGCCCAATATCAAGGAGATTTGGAAGCGGTACTCCAGCTCCTTGTCACTGAGCTTAGGTATCGGTAACAAACTCAAAGCGATGTCCTCTGTCTGTCCTGCTCTGAATGCTCCTGTTGCCAGTGTGAAGTGTTTAAGTCACCAGTTTCATGACATTGTTCACTCGGCCCCAAAGGGATAAATTAATGGGACTACTCACCTGTTTCAGAGTCAGAAGTGGCCTCTCAATTGTTAAACTTCTAAAATTTAAATATTTAAATTGTTCTTTTGTGATCTTTGGCTCGTCTCGTATTTGAAACACTCTATGTATGGACTCCACTCTTTGCACTTTACTTTTGCTTTTCCATAACTTTGTTTTGGTGACTAATGTGACTTTAAACTGGTTTTGCAGTTGATTTTGAAAAATACTTTCAAGGCCAGTTGAGGAGGTTCATTCATTCATTTACTCATCCATTCCTTTCACAAGTTATTTACTGAGTCTCACTGTGTGCCAGGCACATGGTATTACAAATTAGCAAATTCTAGGGTAGGTATGCTATCCAGGATTCCAGAGGTTTCTTTCTCATTGAATAATTATTTTGGGTTTTTGCCTTTTCCTCCTCTTAACACATTCCTTAACAATCTACGGCCAGTTGTACTGGTCTCATGTGATGGTAGCTCAGGTGGACCAATCAACAAGCTGGCTCTTCTGCTTGAGCTTCAGAAGTACTGGGTTTAAAACAGTAACAGGGAAGCTAAACATTCAAGATGGCGCACACCCAGATGTTCTAGGTTCGGTGATCCTGTCGCGGGGTTTTTCACAGCGATGTCAGCAGCCAGGGGCATGCTGCAGGGCGTGCAGTGCAAGGCTGTGCCAGGCTCTCCGCTGCCTGAATGTGGTGGTTGTGTCTGCCCAATGTTTCTGTTTTGGGGATGGATAGAGGGCTTATTGTGGGGCAAAGAATCACAACCATCTTGCATTTCTTTAATTTGCACCATGGTGAGAAAACTTGACTGATGTTTGAGTTGACTGTTGTTTGATTGTTTCTGAGGTTCCTCTCTGGGTGGGATGCTAAATATGGCCTTTGAGTAATTTAACTGTGTGACTCAAGTCAGTATCAGGGGCAACAACTATATTCCTTGCCAGGGTCTAAATGGTTCTCTCTTTCACTGTTTGTGTTCTTTTCATTGTTCAGTTCACCAAAATATAGGAGTATAGCAGCAAGAGTATTGGCTTAGAAGTCAGATGACATAAGATGACACTGGTTTGCATTCTGCCTTTCATACTTACAAGTTGTTTAATCTTGAACAGTTTACCTTTTTCTAAGATATGATTTCTTCATCCCAGATTTTTCTAAAATCTACTTTAGTAGTTGACATGGGGATTAAAAGAGATTATGTATGTTAAGCATATAACTTTTGTGTGCTTCCCAGAATTCTTGTAATAACTATTATTGTTTATAAAATTTATTTGTTAACTAATCACGTACTTGCATTACTGACTTCAGCCTTAGTTTTTCCGGCTTATGCCTTATCTCTCTAGGCATCAGAAGCCCTGAACTAACACTTTAGACTCAACACACGTGTCTCCTCTTTCAGGAAGCCTTCCTTGACCTCTTCCCTCATCCTTCACAATACTTTGCACCTATCTTTATTATTTTACTTACCACATTGTATTATAATCATCTGTTTTGCATCTCTGTGTTTTACCTACTGAATGGTGAGCTTATTGAAGATCGAACTATGTCTTGGTCTCAGTACCTCTCAGACTACCTAGCCCTGAGAAGATGTGAGCAACCTATGTTTGGTGAATGAATAAATGAATGAGAGTGGGGGCGAAGTGGAACTGGCTTCTGTGACAGCAAAACAGGTAAAGCCTTTGGATGGATTGTTTTTCGAAGTACAGGAGGCCCATCATTTTCCTGCAGTGTGGGGAAGGATAGCAAATTCCAGAAGGTAATTGTAGTTCTTGCCGAAAAACAACAGATGTGACAGGGCATGGAAGAGAAGTCACTAAAGAAAAGAGGGTAGATGGAGCTCTTTCAGACTTGGATTTCAACCCCATTTCTACCTCTCATTAGAGGCTTTATAATGTAATTCAAAGTGTGTGGCTCAGCTACTTGAGAGCCTAGAAAACTGACTAGATTTGCTGTTTTATTCCACTTTTGATTGTTACCAAGTCTAAATGTGTTATGAGGTGCATTTTCTCCTTCCCTGTACCTCCACACAAGAGGACACAACCACACCTAGTAATGTCCTTATTGGGAATGTGAACTGCTCAGCTTCCACAGTATACACAGTATAAAGCAAAACAGAATACAGCACAGTATACAGCAAAACAGAATCTGAAACCACTTCTGGGGGTGACTTTTGAATGGGATGATGTTTCATTTCTGGTGAGGTGTGAAGGCATTGGCATAATGGGCACAAGATCAGATGGCCCTATTGTTTTGTATTATTTATGGGTGACATTTGACAAGACAGCCAAATAGAGAAAACAACCCATGTGTTGAGAAAAAGAAGAGTGAAGAAGGTTTTAACATTAGAAAAATTTATCTTTTTGTTTTTTCATAGGTTCTGGATGATGCATTCATTTGTTAGCTTGAAAAAGCCTTTTAAATGCTTTTTATACCAACCAGGACTCTTTCATTTGAATGTGAAAGAAACAACTTTAATTAGCTTAAATTAAAAAGGGAATTCATTGGCTCATGTAACTAACAGAAGACTCATGGGCAAAACCAGCTTTAGGCACAGCTGTATCCAGGGGATTAGTGACGGAACTGGAAACCTGCCTTTCCTCTACTTATAGTTCATCTTCTTTTCATGTGGTAGAAAAAAATGGATAAAAGAGACCCCAGACTCATGGCCACCCTCATAGAAAAAGACTTCTTCAGTAGCTCTACCAGAGAGTGGATAGGTCTGGGTCATTTGTTCCTTGGGCAGCCCCACTTAACCCACATATGAGGCTCCCTTGCACTAAGCGGGTCTGCTACTGGATGATGGGGATTGGTCTTAGGCAGGCAAAACAACCGTAGACGTTGCCTACATTTTACCGGCCTAGGTTATTTCTCATATTTTGGGCTGATCTCCCTCTGTCTCATTCTTTGCCTCCCTTTCCTTGCTTTTCTACAAATAATACAGGGTGGGGCGAAAGTGAGTTTACAGTGATTCATATGAAAAAATAAAATAAGTAATAAGTAATAATACAAGAATAAACTCTGTTTCATATACTCACAACTGTAAACCTCCTTTCCCCCATCTCGTATGTTTATTCCCAAACCTCCTCTCTTCTTTTGATACTCTCTCCTGATGCTATCCCACTCCCACCCAGCTCTTACCTCCTTACAGAAGAGAGCCGTGTCCTTATGTCTGGCCTCTACCTTTCTCAGAGAAAGCTCACTCATCATTTCCATTTGGTGTTCCACAGGCGCTGCAACTTAAAATGTCTAAAACCAAACTGACCACCATCCTCCATGTGTTTCTCTTCCTGGGCCCCTTACTCACACCAGTAACAACATCTTCTTCGCACTTACCCAGAATTCTAACCTCAGAGCAGCTTTCGACCATTTCCCCGCCGTGCTATTTTGCCCTTATGTGAGTGCTCGTAGTTTTTTGTCATTGTGCCTCTTGTGAATTTATCATTTGCTCTCCAGTTTTATAGCTACTAGTATGTCTGATTTAGTTCTGCCACAATAATTTAGGCTTCTTGACCAAAGGTGTTATGACTTGTTTATCTCTGTACTTCAGCAGTCCCCACCTTATCCGCAGTTACCCATTGTCAACTGGGGTCCAAAAATATTAAATGGAAAATGCCAGAAATAAACAATTTATAAATTTTTGATTGTGTGCCACTCTGAGTAGCATAATGAAACCCTCTGCCGTCCCACTCCATCCTGCCTGGGAGAGGAATCCTCCCTTTTGTGGGGGCTAAAAATATACTTTTACTCCCACCTTCTAAGTTCATCTGGCTGGGCTAATACTTGAAACAACATACAGCAGATTAACAGGAGAAAATAAATTTTTAATAAGCACACACAGGGAATTCACAGAAGCATAAAATTTGAAAGGCAGTGGGGGAAAAACAGGGTAGGCTGTGTCATTTTGGACAAAGAGAAAAGGAGGGAACTAAATTTTAGATTTTAAAAGTGAAAATGGTCAATTTGCAGGTAACTGAGGAGGAAGGGCACAGGGTGGTAGGCAAATTCCTGCCAGGCAACCCAGACACAATGGGACCCAGGGGCTGACGCAGCCCTCAGGCCTTACCTGAAGCTCTCCGGTGCACCACACTCCTCCAGTCGCACTAGGCTTAGGCGAACATGCTGAGCCCCTTCCTGGTGCCAGCCCTTCTATCTGAACCTCTTTGGTATGAAAAGGGGAGAGTCAAAGGCTCTTTCTAAGTCTTTTATTTCCTAATGACTAGCTTAAAATCAAAATGCCAAAAGGCACTGTTTTGAGGGTGGCAGAGCTTTGGCTCGCTTCATTTTGTCCAGCATATCTATATGTTCCCTGTCCATTACTCATTTAGCAGCCTTCTCGGTTATCAGATCAGCTGTCATGGTATCAAAGTCCCAGTGTTCAAGTAACATATCTTAGTTAATAATGGCCTCAAAGTGCAAGAGCAGAGATGCTGGCAGTTCAGATATGCCAAGAACCGTAGAGTGCTTCCTTTAAATGAAAAGGTAAAGGTTTTTGACTTAATAAGGGAAAAAAAAATCATATGCTGAGGTTGCTAAGATCTATGCTAAGAATGAATCTTCTACCTGTAAAACTGAAGAAGGAAAAAGAAATTGGTGCTAGTTTGCTGGATGAGACCACACTCACATAACTTTTATTGCAACATATTGTTATAAATTGTTCTGTTTTATTATTAGTTGTTGTTGATCTCTTACTGTGCCTAACTTATAAATTAACCTTTATCATATGTTTGGAAAAAAAACATAGTATCTGTAAGGTTTGGTATTATGTGAGGTTTCAGGCATCTGCTGGGGGTCTTGGAATGTACCCCTGTGGATAAGGGAGGACCATTGTATTTCTTTCTTGGTGTCATCCTCCGGCTCCCCCCACTTCTCCCATCAATGATATACCCTGACTTTTATGATTCAGTGAATGTTTGTTGAAAGAATTTATGTGATATGAAGTATAATTATGTGGTTATTGTACTTGGTATTGTGAAAGAAAACCAGAGCCGAACAGTGGTTAAAGCAATAAAAACAAATTTTATTTAAGAACTGCGTATGGCAATAAGGGAAGAGGGACCTCAGTATAGAACGAGGCTCAGCTCTGAGTACAACAAGGACAAGCAGAGATGTATAGCCAAGAAGCAGGGTGGGGCCGAAGCATGGAAAATTACTAAGAGAGAATTTGGCTAAACAGACATAACAGGATTTTTGCTGAAGGTGGGCCAGGCTGATCAGATATCAAGGATGGGGGATTCTCTCTAAACTGACTTAGCAGGATTCTTGCTAAAACTGGTCAGTGTAGGGCTCCCGCCCCCACCCCTGCAAGAACAGATACAGGGCTGAGGCTTAGACAGCCTGACTAAAGCGTATTCAAGTAGAGAGTCTGTGTCATTATCTAAGGTATGTAATTTTAAATCTTGCTTAACTCCTTGGCATTTATTATCAGCAGACCTCAACTGTGTAAAATGTTGAGTGAGGAAATTGCCCTAATCATTCAACTTTCACCCCTGCCTCCCCTCCCTGTACCAGCCTCCTTCATTCCCACAAAAATATGTCTGGAAAAGAAGCAAAAAACCAAAACAAACAAACAAAAAAAAAAAAACAAAAAAAAGGAAAAACCAAACAAACCCCCATACCCCCAAAGAAACAAAACCCAAACCTAAGTTTTGACTAGTCAGAACATGTGAGGAAGAAGGAGGAGGGAAAGCAACAGAAAAAAATTTATAGAACTATTTGCTAAAATGATTTTGAATATAATTTGAAGTCTTATTTATGGTATGTTTAAACCCCCTTACCTCTTCTACTACTTTCCTTTGGTTGTTGTTTATATAAG